>JAAEAF010003993.1:87263-280035 GCA_011037195.1 Triatoma infestans | reverse complement strand
CGATAGATGATATGTATCGCTTCTAGAGCGATATGGCTAGTTAGAACTATTGCTTGTACCGATTAGCTAGTTGATGAAAGCTCTCTGCCTCTCTGAAGTGCTTTTGCAGAATTAAGTGCTGAGTGAAAATTATTTTCTTACTATAAAGGGTTCCAAAGCAGAGAGAGAGAGACAAAATGAGAATCTCACTCTACATAGGCCACACTAGAGCGGGAGCCTCTGTATATATACAGCTGCACTAGCCCTAGAAGGGACAGTCTTTATAACAGTTTATAAAGCAGTCACAACGCGTCAGCAACCAACCTTTCTCTTTACTCAGTCTAAACCACTCGCTATCTAATTTCTATTTACAGCGATTTCTTAATACGAAAGGTGGTAGAGTGTCATCCAAACAGCTTAAGCATTTTCGAAACGAGCTTAGAACAAAGGTAGTAGTTGGTTGCTGATGCGTTGTAACTGCTGTATAAACTGTTCTACAGACAGTCCCTTGTAGGGCTAGCGCAGCTGTATGTGTACAGAGTCTCCTACTCTAGTCTGGCCCCTAAGTAGCGAGTGAGATCCTCAATTTTGTCCTCCCTCTGCTTCTAGTCCGACAAAAGTAGCGAGTGAGAATCTCAATTTTGTCTCTCTCTCTCTCTGCTTTGTATCCCTTTACAGTTACGCTGTAAACTCCTCGAAAATAGATAGACGCTTTTGAAAACTATTTGCAGAATTCTTGAGTAGGTTCTTGAATGCTTGTTTTTACAGGCTCGTCAGATGTTGATTTTAAAAATCATTAAATATTGTTTTTTAGACTTCTTTGAGTATTGATTTTTTATCTGCTTTAAGTTCTAAACTTCCCGTGCTTTTATACGATTTTTTTGGTAACTTGAAGAGTGTGGCTCATTTAACTGTTCCAGCGCATTGGAGATAATGTGTAGTTGAGGTGTGATTGTAGTGTTGTTGTTAGACTGATGCCAATGATATCATCAACATGAAATCTCCATCGCTTGAAGCCACGCTGTAGAGAATTTCCTACCTGAGGACTGATAACATTTTAATCTGTGTTGTATTTTTTTTCTGCAACTAACTTCATAGTAATCTGAATATCTCTTAAACCACTTTTAAAAGTTACAAATATTTCCCAATGCCTAAAGAAATTATCAGACCGTGAACGAAGAAACCATTGTGCTATGTAGAATACAAAATTCGTTTTTTGATATTCTAATAATAGATTAAAGATCGACTCTTAAGTGTTTCTTAAACTGACGGTATTTTGAGGAGTATACTTATCGTTCTTTTATAAACTGAAGATTTAATTGGCTATCCTCAGCCATGTTGATTATGATTACAATGCCACTATCATATTGAGATATTTGAAGAGGGCTCTTTTAACTACACGATCTATCACCTAATTAACTTTATCCCCCGATATAATAATAACTTAAATTTTAACAGATTCTTTTAATTTCATAAAATTAATGATAAATTTAAAGTTATCTCTTAAATTGAACTCCGAACTGTTAACTAAACAAAGATCATATAATGGAAATGTGTTAGTAGGGCTCAAGTCAATATTCTATGAAGTTCGTATTTGTTTGTTTGAGTCGTTTATCTATAAAGAGTCTAAGGTAGCGCATATTATCTGTACAGGTACGGTATTGTTGTTGTTGTTATCGAAGAAGGCAGGGAGACAGGAGCCCCCCCGGAAAGTAAACTAACAGTTTGCTAATATTGTGGGTTAATTTTATTCGGCACTTTTTTCCCCATGTTTTTCTAATTTGTAGGTGTGTCTATAATTTGTGTGAAACTAATATAGGGTTTGTACTTGTAGCTAGTATGGCGTTGATGTATGCATATGAACAAATTTGCGTGTGGATTGATGTGTAGGTAATGTCTGATACGGTTTAAAAAGTATTATACAAAACATGTTGTACTTGCCATGAATGAAACAAATTTCTTTATGAAACATCTTAATTGATCATTTATGCTGCCAACATTTCAAATAAGAGATGAAGCACTTTCATATTCCAAGTTTGAAGAAAATCATTGGAGCCGTTTTCGAGAAAATCCCAAAAAACTGAAATGTTTTTTTGAAATGTGGTACATCCTGTTGACCGATTTTGACCAAAACCTTATTGTAGCATACTCTGATGGAAACTAAATGAAATATCAAGTTTCAGCTTTCTGCGGTTTTCCGTTATTGAGTTTTGCTTACCACACACAAACAAAACACAAACACACATTCAGACTAATTTCTAAAAAAACACTTTCTCGGATTCAGGGGACCTCAAAACGTGTATTCCGGTGAAAACTCAATTTTGAAAATTTGACACAATTACAATAAAAATTTCTCTTACAGCAGTAAGAGGAAATAAAAAGTAAAGCAAAAAGTAAAAGTAAAAAGTCCACAAATTTGGTGGCCAGTGTACTTGGGCACACATTGAACAATAGATAGATCGCGGCGCACCCGATATTAGACATATATCTATTCTATATATAAAATAGTAAGCTATTTTTTTCTCAGAATTTTTTGGTCACGTTTTTGGTTTACGATTTTATGAAATGCATTAAGAATTGCAAATTCGGTTGCACGGATTTTCCAGCGTTTTACACCATTTGAAGCTGGACGGATTTTCAAGCGGTTTGGAGTATTTTGACACAGAATTTTTTTGAGAATGTTTAGACCGGTGAGGAGATGGGCTCCGAAGGCACCAGGAAGCAGAACCCCCTAGTGTATATATATATATATATATATATATAAAATAAATAGTATAGACAACATACTTTTAGTAAACATAAACCTTGAATTTATATAAATTGAATTGCGTATAACAGCAGTGTAACGGCCAGTGAAATGTTCAGTTAATATGAGAATATAATACATTCAACTTAACCATAGTTTATGCATTAACAAAATTCCAAACAGACCAGCATTCCTCGCTATTGCTTGCTGTAAGCTTTTGCGACCATATTAATTCACCAAAAGAGGATTACGTTTTACATATAGATGCGGAAGTCAGTGTTGCCTTGCTAACTTAGGGACAGCAAACTAAGGAGGAATTCCTAATTACTGGCCGACCTAAAAGAGGCTTACAAACAGAGAAAAGTCGGTCTTTTATTTTTATTTTTTATTTTAATTAGGCTAGCATGCCGTACAGTTCTGTATCGCAGAATGTCTTTTCTTTTTTCCTTTCTAATTAATTGCCATCTTCTCTCTTTTATGAAACAATTAACAATTATCATAATCCGTTCTAAAATATAATTGTAAGAAAAAGGAAAATAGCAAATGAGTAAATGAAACACAAAATAAAAGAAAAAAAGTAAAAAGTATTCATTTGATATTGTGGCCTTGAATAAAATTGTAAAAAAAATGAAAAAGGTTCGTACTTATTTGTTATTGTTGGGTCTGCATAGCTGGAAAGCATCAGCAATATTTTCCGTGATAGGTTGCTTCACATTTTGGTCATCGACCAGTTTTCGTTTGGCTATCATCAAGATGTCTTGAAAAAAAAAACTGTGTGATAACACAGACTTGCACAGAGCAAAATCAATTTATACACTTCTTAGTGAACAAACTGATACTATAACACACTCCCAGAATAAATATCCCGGGGGGTGTGGGGAACTAGGATTCGTGATTCTGCAAATAAAATACACCCAGTAAATGTCAAAGCACACTTAGTAAAATGTTACATATATTCTGAAAAGCATATACAGTAAATGGTTGCTATGACCAATCTGTTCGCTCAGGGAGCGACACAGATTGTCAATCGTCGCTCGTCGAGTAGAGTGGCCTGGCCCTCTTGCCTAGCGCACACTACTTATCGGTGATCGTTGTACGAACAAACGGCCTGGCTCTCCTGCCTAGCGCAGATGTCTTGAAACGGTGATCGCTGGATGAGTAAACGGCCTGGCTCTCTTGCCTAGCGCAGATGCTCTGAGAAGTTAGTTAAGGGCCTGCCTAGCTAGCGCCAAAACTATTAGAAGAGTTTCTAATCGCTGAGTACTTCTCTCTCTCATTATTCTGGTCGTGGATGGCCCCTTATATACGATTCTGAGGTGGTAGGATGGTGTCCAGTAGGCGGGTCTAGCCGGTGAAAGTTCTCCCCTCTGTAGTGGAGTAGGAGAGTCCTAGTGTAGTGGGGGTGTGCCTCCCTAGTGAAAGGTCCACTTGGTGCAAACCTGGTGGCCGGGCGGAGAACTGTTGTTACATCCTCCCCCTTGAGCTCAGGTGTTGCTTGCAATGGCTGAGCTCACATCAATGGCGTGGTCGGCCTCTCTTCCTTACCCTTCGGATTGGCTTCTCCTGGGCGTCTGCGGTGCAGGGCGTCAGGCTTGACACGTGGTATTTGCCCAGTGGTATCGTCGGGTTGTCTTCGGCTGCTACTTCATAGCGACGGGTCCCTGTGCGTGTAGAATGACGTAGGGTCCGTCCCTTCGTGGAGCGAACTTGGCTGTTCGTCCTTTCGTCTTACTGCTCTGTGTGTGGGTAGTGATCCACACGCGGTCTTCGGGCGCGTACTGGGGTCCGGGACGTGCTCGTTGGTCTGCGTATTTCTTCTGCCGGTCCTGAGCCGTTTCATGGTTGTCTCGGGCTCTATAGTAGGTGTCTGCCATGCGCGAGAGGGCTGGCGTGATTTCGGCGATGAAATTCTCTGAAGAGATGACTTCTCTTACGTCATGTTGGATCTCTGCGGGGGTCCGTAATTCTCTTCCAAACGTTAAGTATGCAGGCGTCATCTTGGTAGCCTGGCATTCAGCGGTGTTGAGAGCGAATCTGATAGCGGGCAGTCTCCTTGGCCAATCGCTGTGGTCTTCTCCTACGAGGATAGCTAACTGCGTCTTCAGTTCTCGGTTTCGTCTCTCCACGGGGTTCGCTGCCGGATGGTAGACTGGTGTAAAGGCTTGTGTAATGCCTAAACAGAAGGTGATGTACTGCATCACGTGACTGATGAACTGCGTTCCATTGTCGCTGATCATCTTCCTTGGTATTCCGTATCGTAAGAAGAACTCGTTTAGTAGTAGTTCTCCGCAGCGCTGTGCCGTAGCTTCTTGTAAGGGAAAAAGCTCTATCCATCGGGATGCTGAGTCCTCGATGACTAATATCCACTTGTACCTTTCGACTGATTCGGGTAAGGGACCGAATAAGTCTACGGCGATGACTTCGAATCGCTGGTTCATTGGTGGGGTCCTGAGTAGTCCTGCGGGCTTCAAGTTGGATGCCTTGTACCTCTGGCATGTCGTGCAAGCTCGTATATACTCTTCAATGCTGTGTCGCATTCCTGGCCAGTAATAATGCTTAATTATCCTCTGGTAGGTCTTGTGAATACCGTTATGTCCTGCTGTGGGCGCATCGTGGTACTCCTTTAGTATAGCTACTCGTTCGTGTACTGGAACAGCTAGCTGTGCGTTGTCCACCTCCTCGTCGGTGGCGTATCTGTAAAGGCAACCATTCGATATTAGATAACCTCTGGCGGACCATCTAGCTGCTTCACCATCTTGCTCTGGATCGGTGAAGGCGTCTAGTATTTTCTTCAGCTCGGGATCCTTGGACTGTTCTTCCCGGATCTCCGTAGCGCTTCTCCTCGGCATGTCTATAGTGAGGGTACAGACTGCGTAATTCTCTTCTTCAGGGGGCCTTGATAACGTGTCGGCCACTGCGTTGCTCCTTCCGGGTGTGTATTTGATCTGAAATACGTAGGGTTGTAATTGCAGGGCCCAACGGGCGAGTCGGCCTGTAGGGGATTTCAGGGTCATCAGCCACTGTAGTGGTTGGTGGTCTGTGACTATCAAAGTGGGGCTGGCCTCGATATATCCTCTGAACTTGAAGACTGCCCATACTAAGGCGAGTGCTTCTCGTTCGGTCGTCGTGTAGTTTCTCTCAGGCGCTGTAAGCAGGCGGCTGGCGTACTCCACGGGATGTTCTTCTTCTTTCTCCCCCTGGACTAAGACAGCTCCAATAGCATAAGCACTAGCGTCGGTTTTGATAGTGAAGGGGCGAGTCTCATCGGCAGGCTGGAGGATGGGTGCTGACGTCAGTAGTTTCTTTAGCTGGTCAAATCCATCTGCTTGGGCGGTGGTCCATGTCCATGTGGCGGCTTTCCTGGTGAGCAAGGTCATCGGTCGAGCGATCTTGGCAAAGTCTGGGATGAATCGTCGGTACCACGAGCAGGTCTGAAGGAAACTCTTAAGTTCCTTTACGTTCCTCGGTGCGGGTCTCTTGAGTATAGCTTCGATCTTCTCTGGATCGGGGGTGAATCCTCTAGGCGTAATCACGTGGCCTAGGTACTTGATTCGTTCGCAGCAGAAGTGGCATTTGGGCCGGTTGGCCTTCCGCTTGTACTTCTCTAGATGCTGAAATACCTCTTGTAGGTCTGATAGATGCTCCTCGTAGCCTGGTGAGAGCACTATTAGATCGTCTAGGTAGACTAGCAGTGTGATGTGGCGTAGGCTCTGTAGGAATTCCAAACACGTCCTCGTGAGCAGCAAGTATCTCATTAGCCTGCTCCTGTTGTGCTCGGGTGAGCCGCGTGCCTTCGTCTTTTCTAAGCTCCACGTCTATGGTGAAAAGCTGTAGTTGCTCCTCCGATGGCCATAGGGTGTCATCCGCCCATACCCTATGGAAGTCTAGATGGCTATGCCTGGTGGGCGTGTGGTGAGTCCTTTCGGTGGGCTCGCAACGGTGTATTATCCACCTACCCCTGGTGGTGTCCTGTTGTACCGGTGGTGAGGGTCCATAGCCTCCGAGTATGGCCTCTTCGGTAGCTTCCATCTCTACTAGCGTTCTTGTTGGTGTGGGTGGTAGCGGGCTGACCATGGTTGTCCTGAATTGTGGCGTCTGCACAATCGCTTCCTGAGTTGTTCCATAAACTCGTGTGTCTTCTGCTCCTGGAGTCCGCGGCGGTGGGCTGATCCTTTCTGATGTGGGTTGTGGTACCTTCACAACCGTGTTCTGAGTTTCTCTATAAACTCGTGTGTCTCCTTTCACTGGAGTCAGCGGCAGTGGGCTGAGTAGTGCTGGCTGCGGTGTCATAGTCACAGTGTCCATCTGTAACTGTGGTGGTGCTGGCTTGTCCTTTCTGGTGAATGGGTAGAATGTGGGGTTGTCATGAAACCTCCACCTGTGTTCTCCAAAATCCAATATAAGTCCAGCGTCCTCAATGAAGTCTATTCCGAGCAACGTCTGGGTGTTCCGGGCTCCCGGGAAGAATGTGAAACTGGTCGGGATTGTCCTTCCCTTCAGTTTGACTGGCAGTTGCGTCTGTGCAACCTGCTGCGTTGTTTCTTCTCCGTCTGCTAGCGTCACTGTAGCAGTTGTTAGGATGAGGGGATGTCCTCGTTCTTCTAGCAGGGTCTGCAGCTGGTGGCTGCCTATACTGGTCTTGGCTCCTGTGTCTACAAAGCCAGTGCCCTCTAGGTTCCACACGGCAAAGCTGAGTGCTGGCCTCTGCCGGGTGCGGATCTGTATGTGGGCAGCACAGAAAGAGCCTGTTCTTTCTTGCTGCGTCTTCGTTTGGTTGCAGTCCGGGCAGTTCCTCCTGTATACTCCCGGTCTGTTGCAACCAAAACAACTGTAGGCCGCCTGTGCTGTAGGCTGCTGCTTGTGCGGGTGGGCTGCCTTTGCCTTCCTGCAGTCCTTCTGATAGTGGCCTCTGATGCCACAGTAGTCACACCTGGTAGTGCCACCTGTCCTCTCGTTTGGCTTCTTTGCTGCTGGTGCTGGTTCCTCATACTGCTCGATACGTCTGGCCTCTTGCACGAGTGCCCAGAAGGTATCGACAGTTTCCCTCCTGATGCGGGTCCTTAACCTGGGATGGAGTACCGCATAGGTCATGTCCAGCTGAACATGGATGTCCAGAGCCGGGGTGATTTGAGCAAGTATTGCTCGCTTGCTGCAGACAAACTGGTCCGTGATGGTCTTGTTGTCCTGCGGCGTGTTGAAAAACTCTCGGTACAGCTGATCGTTGAACTTCCTAGGTCCAAAAGTTCGCCTCAGCTGCTGTATGGCGTCAGGCCATGTTGTGGTGGTTTCCTTCTCTCCGAGCCACCAAGTTCCTGCAACGTCTGTGAGTAGCATGGGCAGTGCGGCTAATGCGTGGTTGTCACTCACTCGGGCTGCTTCCTTGTACGTCTCTGCTGCGGAGATGAAGACATCCAGGTCCTCTCCTGGTTTTCCTCCGTAGCGTGCGGACACCCAAGACTGCTGGGTCTGCCTGTCTTGATTGATGCCTCGTATCAGCTGCTGCAACATCTCTGGGGTGAGCTGCATGCTTATGTCTCCTAATTCGGGGCTGGGCTGTCGCTCCGTCGATGGTCGTTCTAGAGCTCGTGCTGCACGTTTGGGCGCCATTTCTTTTATAACACACTCCCAGAATAAATATCCCGGGGGTGTGGGGAACTAGGATTCGTGATTCTGCAAAATAAAATACACCGAGTAAATGTCAAAGCACACTTAGTAAAATGTTACATATATTCTGAAAAGCATATACAGTAAATGGTTGCTATGACCAATCTGTTCGCTCAGGGAGTGACACAGATTGTCAATCGTTGCTCGTCGAGTAGAGTGGCCTGGCCCTCTTGCCTAGCGCACACTACTTATCGGTGATCGTTCTACGAACAAACGGCCTGGCTCTCCTGCCTAGCGCAGATGTCTTGAAACGGTGATCGCTGGATGAGTAAACGGCCTGGCTCTCTTGCCTAGCGCAGATGCTCTGAGAAGTTAGTTAAGGGCCTGCCTAGCTAGCGCCAAAACTATTAGAAGAGTTTCTAATCGCTGAGTACTTCTCTCTCTCCCTCTGATTATTCTGGTCGTGGATGGCCCCTTATAAACGATTCTGAGGTGGTAGGGATGGTGTCCAGTAGGCGGGTCTAGCCGGTGAAAGTTCTCCCCTCTGTAGTGGAGTAGGAGAGTCCTAGTGTAGTGGGGGTGTGCCTCCCTAGTGAAAGGTCCACTTGGTGCAAACCTGGTGGCCGGGCGGAGAACTGTTGTTACACAAATTAATATAACTTTACATGATAGAATCCTATAATTAACTAAAATAGCACTTTATAGTAATAAAGCCACCTCCTCATTCATTTACCACATTAAATGAACTATCCGGAGAAATGTTTCAAATAAAAGTTTTAACTCTTTGTATGTGTAGTTGATATACTAAATTTAAAGAAAATTGTTGAAGCCATTTTTTTTGGGAAAATCTTTAAAAAAAAATTTACTTCAGTTTGAGGAATTTTGATAGAAATGTTCCTGTCAGATCTCATGGTGAAAATTATACAGAATATCAATTTCTGCACTTTTTCGTTATTGTGTTATATTGTTCACATACAAACAGACACACGAAGGACATAAGTCAGTTGGGGGAGACTTTTATATCCCCACATAAATAAAGTGGTTCTACCAAGAAACCTCTCCCAGCAATATCTTAAGATATCCTTAATTCCAAGGCATTCCCTTGAGAGTGTTGCCCTCCCAAATATTCGAAAACTATTATTAGCCCCTCTTGTACTTTTTATAAACCTTTTGGCCTGGAGACACATCTCCGTATACCTCCAGTGCTTCTCCAATTGTTTTTTCCTCCATTGTTTGACTTCTTTATCGCAAAATTGCCTGGTGGCAGCTGCTGCTGGCTCGGAGTCCTCAAAAAACTATACTGAGAATCCCACCTTAGTCAACTACCGCTCTATCATTGCACTGTATACCCGCATTTCCGAGTACTCACAAGATTACAGTTCCAGCAGCATGGCTTATTTAAACCTTTAATGCAGCTTGACTATCACAGAATATCCTCACCTATTTAACTTCTCCCTGCTACATTTTTATTGATAGGTCAAGGGTAGATCATCCACTAATTGAGAAAGAAAGTAAGGTTACGTAACGATACTTCAGAGATAGTAGATTTTCTTGTTACTTTTTCTAAGACAAAGCGAACCAAAGGAAAATCTTAATGGAAAATATAAGAAAACTGTGGTAATCATATTTCAGTTGTAAAAAGAGTTTTTCTCTTTTTAAGTCTTTGAAAGTATAAGCATTTTCTTTTCTGGTAAATTTTTATATATATAAATATATACATGAATGGAATGTATATGTTTGCTTGTTACGAAAGAAATTCATATCTTGTCTCATGAGTAGTTGTAAATTTGTCTCATCGTTACAGAAATACATGACTATTGTATGATAAAAGGTCGGAAAAGTGTATCTTTATTATACATGGATTGTCTATGTACGAAAAAAAGATTGGCAGCATTTCAACGTTTGTTTGAATATGTAAGTAACTACGTATGTATTTTTCGCGCACGGGGGAAAGACAGTCTCATTATTACAGTAATGGTGCGCTGTTTCTCATTGTTATACATATATATATATATTTCTTTTATAGAGCATACACACCTCTTTAATATGACACCAGGAAAATGTATTTCCAAGTAAAAGATGTTTTCAAAAGTATCTCCATAGTAATTGGAAACTGAGATATTTTGTCAGTTTATTTACAGAAATATCAAATGAATTTTTTCCTTTTTTTTTAAAAAAAAAATAATGAACATAAATGAAAATGTGACAGTTAACTTTTTTTGAAGTTATTGTGAAAACAAAAATTGATGCTTTTTGAATGAATTTCCACCCCTTATTAGTTTTAGCGATTCTGTTGAATTTTTGAAATTGATATTTTTAACTGAAACACATATTTTGATGTCTCCCGAGATCCAGTGGAAGCTCAAAATCTGATATACCATTTAGGTATCACCATACGTTAGGTTTCAATAAAAATCCAACAACCGGAAGTGGATTTTGCTGAATTTTCTTCTTTTTTTTTTTTTTTGTTTTTCACAATTTTCTTTAACATATTCCCAACGATTTTCTTTAAATTTCCTATACTTGCACGGATAGTGATCATATTTATTTAAAAATTTCCCAGCTAAATTGATTTTTGGAAGACTATGGAGGAGCAGAACAATTAAAGTTCTTATAAAGAGCATTCCAATAAAATCTATGTTTCGACCAATTATATATTATTATTAGAAATATTTATACTTCTTCAGATTTGAAGGAAATCGGTTAAACGGAAGTTATTGTATGGAATACGTTTCTTCTTTTTTTAATTTTTTTATTTCCTCTTACTACAGTATTGTGTGATCTTGTGTGAAAATTTCTGTTCTGTAAAATCTCATTTCCGGTTTACTGATTTTCTTCAAATTTGGGCTTCTAGCAACACTTCTAATGTATATTAAATATTATATAGCTGGCAGAACCATACATTATAATGAAGCAGTACTTTAGAGGAAAGTGTAACGCTGCTGTTCCCCTAATAATTCCCCCCAAAAATCAATTTTCCCAGGAAAATGTATGGAATAAAAGTATTATGTTTATATCTGTGCAAATAGTATTCCAGGTTTACGAACAATCGTTCTTTAAATGTAGAGTTTTTTATTTTTTGATTGAGGTTGATTGTAGTTTTTATTTGCATGTTCCTTTGTTTTTGGCCTTTTTAGTTAAAATGCCTATGATTTTTTGTTCATTTTTGACTTCCTAGGGCTCATGTAGAGGCTCCTATCGCTGGTTCTATGATTTTGGCGGTTGTTTTACTGAAGTTGGGAGGTTATGGGTCTTTTATGTGTTTCTTGTTTTATTTAGGTATATATATATTTGTGGAGTTATTTTTTGATTGGTTTAAGATTGTATGGTACTTTCTTGTTTGGGTTTTTGTGCTTGTATCAGATTGATATACAGTCTTTAATTGGTTATTTTTCTGTTGCTCATATGGGTTTGGTTTTGTGTGGTATTTTTTCTTTTAATTTTTGAGGCTTGTGGGAGGGTCGCTATTTTGATGATTGGCCATGGTCTATGTTCTTCGGGTCTTTTTTGTTAGGCTAATATTGTTTATGAGCGTGTTTCTAGACGGAGTCTCATAATTAATAATGGGTTGATTGCTTTTATGCCTTCACTTTCCTTGTTTTGGTTTATTTTACGATCTAATACTTCTTTGAAGTTGCTTCTCCTCCTTCTTTGAATTTGTTAGGGGAAGTAATGCTTATTAATGGGGTCATGAGATTGAGATCTTTGAGTTTGATTGTTTAGGGTTTTCTTCTTTTTTGAGGTATTGTTTTAGAATTTATTTGTATTCTTATGTTCAGCATGGGCATGTGTATAGAGGGTTATCTAAATTTAAAAGTTTTTTTGCGGGAAAATCAAGATAATCAGAGACATTTTCCGAGATAGCCTGCTTCTTTTTGTGGTCATCGACCGGTTTCAAGCGTTCGCCCATCATCGGAATGTTTTTTGTCAAACAGTGTGATAACATAGACTTGCACAGAACAAATTTAGTTGACACACTCAACTAATGGCGAACGAATGGGCGATGAGGGGCGAACGAATGGGTGAGATGGGCGATCGCCCAGAACCGATCGATGACCACAAAAATAAGCAGGCTATCACGGAAAACATCGCTGATGCTGTCCAGCTGTGCGGAACCAACCACAAAAATCGAGATAAACTTAAAAAAAAAAAATCATTATTGACGCACTTTCGGTTTTGTTGGATTTTGCCCGAAATCCCCACCACCATTTCCTTGGCCAGCCCAACTAAACAATGTAATGTTGCAATTTTAAAGAAAATTTCTTGATTAAATTGCATTCATTAGAGTAAGTAGAAAGTCGTCACAACATAATATTTTTTATTTTTTTATTCAATTCTATATCCTAATCTGAATTTTTGCTTTTATATTATTTTCCAAATTATGATTATATTTTTAACTACTGTACTCAAATATTATGTGGATAGCTCTATAATATAATTATTGTAATTATATTGATTTAATGAAGCGCTGACCACATGGGGAGCGCTAACCTAGAGGAGTACTCCCCATAACTCTCCCATAATATAATTAAATCAATATAATACAGTAATTATATTACTGGGCTCTCCACTTAATATATTGGTACAATAGATATAAATGCTAAATTTAAATTGGAAAACAAAATAAAAGTCAATATCCAGATTCGGATGTAAACTTCAACAAAATAATAGTACCTAGGGAAGCAACCAACATATAAAATTATAAACTCTAATACAACAGATTGATGATGAGGAGTTTTGTAAAAATATTTGCAACGTCTCAGTAAAAAGGACCAATATGGCCTTAAAATTAAAAAAATTCTACCACCAACAACGTCTTTCCTTTTTTCTTTTGCAAATTTCCGCTAATCGATAATCATTCAACCGCCTGAACTAAATATCTATCAAACTTTACTTATATTTACGAGATACAATATGTTTATAATCGATAATTTATTATTACATCCGAAAAATATGTATTTCACTTCCACATTGGACCGAAGCCAGTTGGGTCCTACCCATACAGGAAACGGTTGGACATTTCCGTAATTTTTTTTTTGTTATCTTTATTTATTTTTGTTATATTTTCTTTTATTTTTTGAGGTTTATCAATGTTCCCCGTCTAACTAATGCTGGTCTTACCCCTTTATAAGCCTTATTTCGATGCTAGAATATGAAATCTCACTTTCGTCGGAACTTAACGGAACCAAAGAACAAAAAATATGTTTTTCTCAAGCTAGGGAGGAGATAACCACGGTTCTGTAAACCACAAAAACAAAGTGGTGCCAACTGGTTCATTTGAGACAAAAAATTTTTGCAGCAAGCAAGCAACAATTTCCCTCTCCTCTCCTACTCTCTCAGAAGAATACTGCACGATTTTCGTCATTATTTAAACAAAAACCAGATATTGATATCGATCAAGATATCAGGATAAACATAATGTTTGTAGTACCCGTAAATCTTCTTTCTTAATATGCGTTTGTAGAGAGATTGGCTATTAAGTCAAATTCGTTGCGTTTTTGAAAAATCAATAAAAATCGCCAAAAAATTGCGTTCTTGAATTATATTTAGGCCTAAAAAAAAAAAAAAAATCTGCATTTAAGTATATATGCGTGCGTGGATGGTGTGTATGAATTATGAAAGGTGAAATATGGATGGAATGCATAATTATAAAATTAACTTGCTTATATAGATTACTTGCTCAACATAGTTATGTATGTATACTATCTATCGTTCAGCTCGGAATGTATCATTTCTTATCAGTAACTATTCCACAGTGGCCCACGGCTGATATTTTTGTATTATTTGGCTCTGTTATAAATTAATAAATAAAAATAGTAAGATAGTATGGGTGAGTAATTATCAAAGTAAAATCTCCTTCAAAAAACATAGCTTAAGTTATACATCCCCTCTCATTGATGTTTCCATTTTTAAAAGGGAACAATGTGTCTTTAAAGACCGAAACATGTATTTTCCCATTCAGGTAGCAACTCCCCTCTTACCTAGTTTGGTCATAACAAAAACATTTTTAAAATCCAATGTATCAACTGAATTTGCTCTGTGCAAGTCTTACACTGTTTGACACAAACATCCTGATGATGGGCAAACGCCCAATACCTGTCGATGAGCACAAAAAGAAGCAGGCTATAACGGAAAATATCTCTTTTGAATAATCTATAGTTCACTGCCTTTGTTTCTGTAAAATAATCTTTTGTAAAGTGCTTAATATTTAATTGTTAGTGAATGTATGTAATAGAGAGCTAGAGTTGGACTGTAGATTCGCCAAACCCACAGTTGCAGGAACCAATTAATCTCTCTCTCTCTCTGCAGGTGCTACAGAGATTGTGTGTGAAATTGGAGGAGTCAGAGAGTAAGGTGTTGTTCAAACGGGGGCCATATGACCACCCAGGGGTCCCAGAATTTTACAAGAGGTTACAGGTGAAAATCGCGTAATTGGGGGGACCACGTCATGAGACTAATGACTTACAAGAAAGGACATATTTAGCTGAGTTACATCGAGGCAACTGACAGAAAAAAAAAAATAACAAAATATAATGCAGGAGTTTCGCAATAACTCAGTCATCAATTAGTCTACGAATTTGCCAGAAGACCATCTAGCATTTTTAAGACGTAAATAAAAAATGGTCAATTCAATTCAACAAGTTTCATTATGAAAAACAATTAAATTTCGAGTTGAGATCGTGTCAATGATTACCGACGTGTTTCGCCGCCTATGTTGCAACGTGCTTCTTTAGAGTCGTGTCGCCTTGAATGCTATTGTAGCACCTTTTAAATCTTTATTCCCATCAGCATTTAAGGCCTCCCCTTTCAAAGAAGCTCATTTCAAACGTTTCATTTCGGCGAAACTATTGAAGCTTAAGTGGTTTTTCATGAAAATGGCTGTGGAAGTCAATAAAATTTTATTATCTGTCTATAATAATACTGTAACTACAAAACATTATGTTATACAAAAAGATTAACTTTTCTTCATAATCTCGGCTGGGAAATATCCGTCAGTCGGAATTCAAGTATTGATTTAAAATAATACTATCTCTCTGTATTTCTATATGATGAGAATACAGCCTCGAACAGACAACTGGGCGAGAGCTAAGCTAGCGTGAACGGCGTCTACTAAAGAACAAGAAGATGCGCCATAGGGAGGGCCAAAAGATAAGGGTCCGTGGTCGGAATATGGTTGAGAAACCCTGGATTTGGGGGAATCTTTTTATTAGTAATTTTAAGAAATGCATTATATACTATTGACCAGAAAGTTGCATTATGCTTATAATGAAAAGAAAAAAATCTATCCCGCTTAGAATATTTTCTCTCTCAAAAATAAAAAACAAAAATTAACCTACTGATTTTTTTTTGTTTCAGGTGACAAAATGGCGGCCATATCCCGCCGGAAATCCTCCTCATCGGGAGCGATAATCTCTGCAGCTGTCTGGTATATAGCACTTCCGGTACTATTGCACAGGACGACAGCGTAGATATCTTCTACGATTTCTTTTTTTTGTTTCTAACTTTCTTTCTTTTTTTCTTTATTTTATATTTTTCTAAATAACTAGTTTTTTGAACACCCCTCCCCACCAATCTAAACTCCTTACTGTTTATCTCTATACTGTGTTTAAAAAAAATATATATATATATATAAATAAAGAAAATACTCAAAAACAAAACAAAATTATCTTCCCTCTCTCAATATCCAATGTTTTTTGTAAAAAAAAAAAATAAATAAATAAATAAATTGTTTTGAAATTATAAATAATAATAATAAAAAAACTAATTTATATGTATTAATTAAAATTAAACAAAAAACTTTGCCCCTTGAATGTAGACAAGAAAGTTAATAATTAATTAATATTGCAACAAGTCTACGGCAATACTGTACTATATACTATGGCTGGTTTAGTATAAGCACAAACAAAAAAAATAAAGAAATTCTCCTATTTGTTTCTCCTCTCCCCCCCCCCCATCAACACCACATGTTTGTGTGTAATTTTAAGACAAAGAAAAAAATTCCCTTTTTATTTCCCCACTCCAGCCCATTTTTATTATTTTTAGAATTGGTGTGTAAGTGTGTATGTATGATTTGTATGTGTGAGAATGTGTGTTATACTTGTACATAATATATAAAGAAAAATTATATATTTAAATAATTTAATTAATTCAAAAATTATAATTAAATTACAATGATGTTCTCTTTTTTTTATTTTATAATATTTTATGTTCCATATATTATATATATGTAATTCCGAACTTCCTTCAGAATAACCACCTGTTTGTTTATTTTTATTTTTTTTTTTAATAATAATTAATTTTATATATAAATAAGAAGAATTGAAAATATGAAAATAAATAAAATTTTCATACGTAAGAAGCATCAAAATATAATATATGTTTTCTTCAAGAGCTTAAATCGTTTAAGGATTACATTTAAAAAAAAAAAATAAATATTTAAAAAAAAAAAAATGGGAAATGAATATATAAAAACAAAAAAATTACTTGTAAATATTAATAATTTTTATTTTTTTTAAGGGGTGTGGGGTCTGTAATTTTTTTTAATTTCTATGTTAAGTCGATTATAATTTTTTTTTTTGGAAATCGATCGGTGCAAAATTTTATAATATTATAATAACTGTAATATTTTGGATATAATACATGTTTATATCTAAATTAGTGTTCACAATTAGAAAGAATTTTTTTGCAAGAGAAATTGTTTAATAAGGGTGTAAAGTATACGATATTTTTTTTTTTTGTACATGGTTCATGGTTCTAATGTGCAGGGATATTTTTTTTTTGCAGAGTTATTAGGGGCTGATCGCTAATCTGATGGCCAGCATTGGAAATTCCAATTAATTTAGGCTTTACAAATAAGTAATTTTTATTTTTTATTATTATTAATTTATCCAGACTTTAATATATTGCAAAGGTATGGCTGACTAGCTCATTTTTTTGGAACTCCTTTATAAAAATAGACTTCTTTTTTTTTATATAAAACAATGGATATTGATTAATGGGTTCTAAAGTATTATAAACCATATGCCAAGCTAACAAGTTGTTTGGCTGATTGCTAAAGCCACAGAATGAAGAATTAAGTGAAGAAAAAAATTATATAAGCCATTTTAGTTAAAATATTAAGGATCTTGAGAGAAGAATGGCATTAGCGATACCGAGGATTGTAAGAGGAGAATTAAAAAAACGAAGTAAATTTAGAGGAAGAAAGAAAGGGAAAAAACATGGAACATCTGGTCATTCCGGATAGTCTACAGTTGTGGATAGCAAACACGTTTTGAGTCGCAAAATTTCTGCTGAAAAGTATAAATATGTGATAAATTAATGGGAGCTCTATAAGTACCAAGAAACAGCAGAGGGGGTCGACCTGTGAGTAAAACCAAGTAGTAAAATGAGAATGATTAGCCTAGAGACGTATTTTCAAAGAAGGAATTTGGACTTGCAAGGAAGAAGTCATCAGTTGATTTCGGAAGCAGCTCTTCATCAAGCCGTAGAGGGCGAAGAAATAAGAGAGAGAGTGAGAGAGAATCTTTTTATAAAAAAAATATTTAGGGATTATATAGTAAAAGCCATGGTCTACATGTAGAATCTAAAAAAAAAAAAGTCTGCCGTTTAGAGACCCGTCAGAATTCAAACAGAGCTCAAGCAGTTTAACTCATACCTCGAAAGCTCATACTTCCAAAAATTGCGTCAGTTTCTAACCATCTTGAATCTTTCTTATTTTTTCTCTGTTGAACTTAATCTTAGGAAACAACATGAGGAACGCCCAATGGCTTGCTTAAAGTCTCAAAACTGTACAATCCTGATGTAAAGTGCCTGTCATGGATGTGGATGATCTGAGAAAATATACTCTATAAAATTCCAACAGTCCTCCGAGGTTAGTTTATTTGGAAAAAGATATAGCGAAAACTATTTGGATAGAAACAAAGACAAAAATAAACGATCTATTCTTTTAGCAGTTTATAGATTTGTATACGTCATAAACATCACTACTACAACTTAACTCCCTCATTAACAATATTAGCAAGAAAACAGTCTCTTAATAATATAAGGTCTTTTTACGACTGTCTTAAATTAAAGCGGCAACCAATCAACTAATTCAGTAATTCACTTCCTCCCTTCCCCATACTGACGTTTTCCCCACTATCTTCATCTCTCATAGCTTGATTATATCCCAATTCCTATATGATATAGTATAAAGTTCATAACCCAGCGTGGAAGGACCGGGGCAAGTATATCAGACCTCCCGCTAAAGCCACAGGAAACCTCCCGCTAACTTGAATAGGAAAATAAAATCATCTCATTAGTTTTGTATATTCTTCAAGCTCTATCTTCTTCTTCTCCCTATATGGTCCTTGAAGGACCTTGGCCTCTCCAACCACCACTCTAGCTTCACTCTTTTCTATCCCCAGACCAACCTTTTCCAACATCTTATTCCTAGCTGTTTCATATCCATTTCTGCATCGCCAAGCGACCTCAAATACGGTCGATCCTATTTTACTGGCTCCTCCAGGGTCATATTTTAGCACAATCGAAGAAAGAAAGAATTCAACAAAGAAAGAAAATACCTACTGATTTGGAATGAATAAAATTTGGAGTTTTATTATCAGAGAATAATGTTAAAATGGCCGTAAAGTTACCAGGTCCTAATGGTTAAATTTTCACAAAACAAAAATGTATTCTGTACGTGAATATTCGGCCTATAGAATACAAAACAGAACGCAGAGTAAAACAAAAAGCACATTTTATACATTTAAAAAGTGGAAAAAAAATTCTGACAAGAGATACATGGTTTAACAAGAGATGTTGAGCACTCTTGAAAAAAAAAGAGTGCATAACTACAAAAATACCAAAGCTTAAAATTCTTTCCGCTTTTAAAGTTTTCTTTCACGTAATTTTGCTTCTTTCTTTTTCCGCTCATCAACGTTCGTTCATTTTTGTTCGTTCGTTCAGCATTCTTTTTCTCCGCAATTTCTCTTCTTTTACTTTTTATTTTTTTCCTATTTAGCTTTAATTTTCTCTTTGTATCATAACCTCGCTCAACTCATTATGAAAGCTTTTTTTTTTTACTTTTATTTTTATTCTTTGTGCAATTTAAAAAGACTTTTTCTCATTCATATGCCCCCTCCCCAAAAAAAAGAAAATGGCGACACCCATACAGATGAACACATATATACAATCCATTGATATCGCTTCCATGACTCCCTCCACCCAGTTTGCCCTAGCATTTGTTCAGCCGCCCTTGTTTAGTGGAGTTTAGTGTACAAAAAAAAAAATATGAAGAGGTTTTTCTGAGGCTGGAAGAAAAGCCGAAGAAATGCCGGAGGCTGTGCTCTGGAATACTTTTTTCTTCTCTCTCTTTCTCTCAATACTGGCTTACTCCTTTATTCTAGAGTTTTAAAAGAATCATGAAAACCTGCTAGAGGAGGAATTTTTCCTTAACCCGTTCTTCTTTAGTTTTTATCCTCGAAAATAATGAGGATATTATCTCCTTCCCGCTCTCCATAGGGCGATGGTAAGAACTTTATCGTAATCTTCTGCTTGTATAGATTATAAGGTGAAGGGAGTACAAGAATTTTCTTTCTTTTGTAGCTGGAAGGCAGAGATGCAAGCTTTGTATTTGGTGTGGGTGGGGGAGTGATGAAGCTTTGTATAGTTATTTAACAGCTACAATCTAGTAAGCACTGGTGTATTTTGGTTTGTGAGTGTAGCATGCAGTATTCTGGAACAGCTGTTAAACATCTAGACCAGTATTTAGGAATGCTTCTCTCGTGTTGGATTTCTATCTAAAGTTCTATTTTCTGGTTTATGTTTTTGCAGTCACTTCTAGACAATGACAAATTGAAATGCTGTAAAAAATGTTAATGTAACGGATGCTACTAAATAGTGGTCATCACTTGTTATTGGTTAATTTCTAAAATCGTGATAATCATACATGGTGGATAACCATTTCTTTTCTAAATATCTTCATAGAAAGAACATTCTCAAAAACAGACATGATTAAACACTACTCAGATAGAAAACCTAGAAGATATTGCAAAACAAGGAGCTATGGTACAATGTAAGGATATTGGAGGAAATATCATTCAAGATGAATATAATGAATAATCATAGTGAAAGCGTTAAAATTATGGAGATTATGAAAAGTGCCACCCCCAAGAACTACGTGTCATCAGAATTGATGGCTGAAGGAAGAATTTTAAAAACTTGGAGCTTAGCTGAAAGAGAAAAAAATGGCCTCGTAGAAAGAGCAATTAAGGAGAGAATAGGATACGTGTGCCAGTTTAAATTTGGGAATTTAGAATCAATACATGCTTCATAAACTTTGTATCGTACCGTTGCTTGGTCAAGAATCAATACATGCTTCATAAACTTTGTATCGTACCGTTGCTTGGTCAAGAATGGATAATTGTCAAAGAATAATTTCGAATTAAAAGAAGGAAGAGTGGTGATATTTGAAGGAAGAGTGGTGGTATTTGAAAGAAAAGAGATGGTATTTGAAGGAAGAGTGGTGGTGCTTATTAAATGAAGAGGACTTGAGGATAGTGACTGATTGAAACTGAACAGCCACAAAAATGACTATTACCTGATAAAATCAAATTTCAATAATTATTTTTTTATTTCTTGAGGAATCTTTGCGTTTTTGATAATGCTAGAAATATGAGCAATAGAGGGAACATTGCTGAGTAGCGTGGTTCGGAACACCCGAAATTATAACAAAAATTTGAATTGTGACTTTACTTGGATTTTTTTTTTTCTCCATGAATACCATAACAAATGAAAGGTGAAGTATTTAATAAAAATTCTTTCTTTATTCGCAATTGGATCGATTAATTTCTAAAGGTGAATTTAGAAGGCCAAATAGGGGTCAGTTATTGGGGCCAATCTCTTTCCCAAGAAGGCAAGGTAGGTTTATACAAGTGATAAAATTTATTAAACAAACTTTTAAATCCTTAGTTATTTATTTACTTCAATGAAAAATAAATAGAATAAATTATTGCAATAAATTCTGCACAGATCGAATCCAAAAATAAATTTATTTTACACCTCGAGTGTCCGTTTTAATAAAAACCCCCGCCCCTTCATTTTTATAAAATGCATTAAAAAAAAAAAAAATATTTGTTTATATATGTTTATAAAACAAAAAATATATATAAATTGAATTAAAAGAATTATAAAAATAAATAAATTGAAATTAATGAAGCGTAAAGAAATTTTGTGTTTATTCTAATTCAGTTTATTTTGGGATTTTTATAAAATTAATGTTTTTTTTTTAATTAAATTAATAAAATAAATTATACAAAATATATATAAATGTTTTATAAAACAAAAACAACAAAAAAATTGTATTTCAAAACATGTAAATATAAAAATATGTTAAATAAATACGCTTCCCTTGCCCCCCTCCCGGATCGTTCCCGGATATGCCCCTAATTACGATCCTTGCTGACCAAAATATTGGCCCATCCTTTTTCCAACTCTTTCCAAATAAAATTTTCCTTTTCTTTAAAATTTTCATAATTGATAAAAATAAATAACAGAATTTTTTTATTATTAATTGATCTACATTTTATAATAAGGAAAGTTTATTAAAATATTTTTGATTTTTATTAATAATTAATTTGTAATATAATTGATTTAATTAGAAAATAATTTAAAAAAATAAATGAAGGAAAAAATATCGCTCATGGGTTACCAATTTTGTTATCATAATTAAAAAATAAAAATATATATATAATATAAGAAATAAATAATTAAATAAAAAATTACAAACTAATTAAAATTCATTAGGTGTCCCAAAATTTTATATTTATATATATATATATCTCCTTCTGACTGTATAATTGATTCTCTGAAGATTAACAGATTTTTAAATTTAAATGAACACAAAATATTTTAAATCATTGTAAATATATATCTTTAAAAAAAAATAATTGAAAAATAAAAAAATTAATTACGTAAGAAGATTAAATGTTTGTTTTTTAGTATTAATTTTTGAATGAAAATTGTGTGTAAAATGAACCACAATTGGGTTTAATTTTTTGGGGGGGATAGTCCACACACAAAAAAAGTATGTGGAGCGATGTCTCGCAGAACGATGTTATGGACGTTAACTAATCAAAAAAAAAAATACAAACAATAGGATGTCATGTTAGTGATGGATTATTTTATTGTTATTTGGGACACTGTGTATGATGCTTCGTTAGGTCATTCAAAAAAAAAAAAAATGGACACTTTACTGGATAATTTAAAAAAAAAAAAAATTGAAAATGCTGGAAAAAAACTGTAAATCCCGGCTACGAAAACTATGAAACTAGTGATGTAAATCCTCCATAATTTTGTTAGCAAAAAATTGTGTGTGTTGCGTTTTTAGCCACAGTGCAGCTTTTCTATTGGTTGGTACCTTGAACTGGTTCCATTGTTCGGTTTCTGCAGTTAAATAGTTCCTTTTAAAGATTTCATTCCATTGTGTTATATCCTTTAAGGCTTGCCAGCTTTCGGAATCCTGAGGCTTATCCTTCCAGGGTTTCTCAGCACCAAGGTATCCAGAGTCTTCGTGATAAGTTAAGGTCGCCGATTATTTTTTGGGCTTCAAAAGCATGGAGTTCATACGACTATTTAGGTAAGCATCTGCCAAGAAATATGAATGTGTGTGTCCAATCTTTACCTCATTCCTGATTCTTTATACCAGTCCTTCTTCAGCTTCGCCTCCCTTTAGTCCTTTTTCCAATTATCCCTCCATAGCTGATCTCTGATCAACTTCTGACTATTAGTTGAATCCAGGAATCTATTTATCCTCGTTTTATTTTCACTAGTTTTCTCTGGTATCTATTTTCCAGTACTTGGATCTTCTTTTCATACTTGCTCACCATAGCTTGCACGCAGAAGAATATATATTGAAATACAAAAGAAAATCTATCCAAACCTCTCCATTTTCTTCCTCGGTTTTAAAAGCCCTCATATAATGAGGTTTAAATAGCCTAACCTCTGCGTCCTTTATGAACCAAACCAAACTGAACCGTTAGATTTATCCTGCCATTAAGGAATAAGACCTATCAAACGGCGATTTTTATTTTGGAGAACTAAGCCTAATATTGCATTTATTTCCTACCTAGTTATTGTTTGGTGCAATTCTTTGCAGTCGTTGTTAAGGTAGATTATGTAAGGATGGTTCGGTTCAAAGAATTTGAAGATGTGAGATACACAAAGATTAGACATCAATCAAAATTGAGATCAAGATTGGTGGGCAGTATATGTAAATTTTGGAAAGTATTGGGTTAAAATCTTGACAGTTTATTCTGATGGTAAAGTCATCCATCACCATTATTCTCAGTACGGTTTTTGCCTGACTCAGAGGGAGGGAGAGAGGCAGAGAGAGATATATTCTTCTTGACCGTGCCATCATGGATGAATCGAAGATCAAAACCGTCATTTAGTCTTTAGACGTAAAAGTATTATCTGATCAGAGTTCGAATGAGATGTGCAGCGTGCAAAATCCTGCGGAATTTTAGAGATTTGATAGGCGATATTTGGATTCCACGAGAGGGATAGAGGGAAAAGGTCGGTTAGGCGGCACCTGCAATTCCTCTCTGGATGCTAATCCATTTTTGTTCAACAGGTCGATAGTCATCTGTGAAAATATTGAATACATTTTTTTTTTTTAATTATTAAATATAATACAAGACGGACTGATGCATTGGGAAATTTTCTACCTACAAGAACTTCTCGGGGGGAAAAAATATATCTTTGTAAGAGCAGCCGGAGCTGGTCAGCGAGTATAAGCACAACTGGTTTTTAGCGACTTTTAACTTGCTTGGAAAATGCAGAAAGAAGGGAAATTGCCCAGGCTAGAAAGTGAACTTATGCTGAAACCATTTCAAGGAATATTCCACCTCAGAAATGCAACCTGTTGTACGAATACCCCCACGCAATTTTTTGTTTTTAGAAAACACAAACCTCTCCGGATACCAAACAAATTTTTACTGGAATCGATTCTTTACACTTCCTTCCCTTCTCCAAACAAAAAATAAAACAAAAAAATTATCTTTTTACAGTGTAATTATGATATAAAAAAACTATTAATAGATATATTAATATCATTATTAAATTAATATATTGGGATTTAATAAATTATTAACACACTGTCCAAGCAAATTTGTTTATGTCAATGTTTATATTAATTATACGTTGTTTGTAATAAAATAAAAATATATTACGAAAAAAATGTGAGAAAAAAATTAATGGACTTTAAAACAGAAAATGATAATAAAAAAATATATTAATCGGAAATATCAAAACAACAAGAAAAATACAAAAAGTATTATTAAATGGGTCAAAATTTCATCACGTGATATATTAATCTTTGAAAACAATTTATTTTTGACAACATTAGTTTATTATTAACCTTCTTTTTCTGTATTTTTTTTTGTAAATCAAGAGTTTCGAAATATTAAAATTTTTTATAGTACAGAGTTGTCAGGCCTGGTCACATTGAAAGTTTCTTTGAAGGTTGCTTGAGGTTTCTTACTCATAAGGCAGGGTTTTACAAGGTAATTTTATTCTTTTTTTTATATTTCATCGAAGAGTAATTTAGCTAAATGAAAGCATTTCCTTTTTAAAAAATTCTTACTGTTGGAAGTGTTTCTATTATAATATACGTACATAGAAAAAAATGATGTTAAATAAATCATTGGCTATCAAGGATCAATGAATTGCCCAAGATGATTTGATGATTGGTAAATACAGGGTTCACAATGCTTTGTGTACTGTGACGAAAAAAATAAGAAGAAAAAGTTTTTGGGTTTTTATAAATTTTCAAGGACAAAAAAAGGTAATGTTTTTTTGTTCAAACTAAAAACCCAAATTTGGAAAAAAGTAAAATAAATTTTACAAATAAAAGAAATACAAAAATATAATTTGTGTTTAACATTTTTTGGGACAAGGAATTTAAAATACAGAAATTCCTTGTTTATCACTTTTTTTGTTTGTTTGTTGAAGAATTTATAAATAATTAAAATTAAACCTATTGTTATATGTATAAAGAAAAAACACAAAAAGAAACAGTGTTGCCATCTCAGTACTTCTATTGGTTAGTTATAATACAAAATTTCTCTTTTTTTTCCTCAACAAAAACTACAACCAAAGTTGGTATAACTGGTGGTGGCTACTGTTTTTACCTGTCTACCGTGTATTTTTTTCTTCAAAAAAAACAACTTTTTTTCTTTAAGAACAAAACAAAACAAAAAATGTAATTTTTTATTTACGATATTATTTACAATATTATTTTTAAATAAAAAGTTTATTCTAAAAAAGAAGAGAAACATGTGTAAAAGGATACTGTAAATTTTATTAGTATAATAATAAAACAAATTAAATTTGAAAAAACATGGAATTGTTTAATGAGTTTGGAATACCTAATTTTATTTTGATTTATTTTTTTATTAATTTTTTGTTTTCAGTTGCAGTTCTAAGATTTGGAATGCGAGAGCGTGATTTTATTGAGACTTACTGCAAGTGATTGTTTGCAGTAAGCTGCAATGCATAATTTTAAGAGATTTAGCTATATGTTTCCCTATAAGGAAGCAGTATTATTAACTTGGGTTAACCGACCAGACTGCATTTTGCAATACTACCTTTTCCATTAAAAGTTCGTTACCATACTGATGAAACAATGTTTGGGTCACTGCCTTTGTCTCTGGACAATAATCTTTTGTAAAGTGCTTGTTGTTTAATTGTTAGTGAATGTATGTAATAGAGAGCTAGAGTTTGACAGTGTGACAACACAGACTTGCACAGAGCAAATTCAGTTTTACACACTCCGAAGCACACACACTGAAACCCGTACACACCGAAACACACACTGAAGCAGGCTACCAAGGAAAATGTCTCTGATGCTTTCCAGCTCTGCGGAACCAACCACCACAACAACTTAAATCTAATGTACTTGTTTGATTAATAATTATTGCAGGTAGTGTTTATAGGTTAAGGTGATACCGGTGCATATCTTGTCCACTTATGCACAGGGCCCACCTGAACTGTGAGGTGTGAACTGTGAACACCCGGTGGAGGTGACATCAGTTCAGTCTTCATAAATACGGGAATCTATCTGCTATAGACATATGGATCTTTTAAGGGCCGTTTATTTGCAGCTTATAGACTCACTTATAGTTTGCAATTATCTTCTGTTATAAACCAAAACGTTGTATTGCCCCTGAAGACATTAAAAAAGCATCAATTTTTTAACAAAATGTATGAAGCCTATACCTACAGCTCAACCAATACGGAGTCTTGACCTTCCTAGCGATCGTCTCTATCCTGAACAGTTTCCATCCAATAATAGACCATTAAATTTCAGGTAGAGCGAGTTCCACAAAATATCTACCTTAAGTCATCCCTTCCCACATCCTCTTATAGAAACATCACCTTTTGATTTCTTCCGATTCCTGCTCCAGATTCCTCCATCCATCCATCCATCAGACCAAAGATAGTTCAAGTATCACGTTCATTCCCTCCATCCTATTTTCAAAGTTCAGTTTCCTCCCCAAAAATAGAGAAATGGAAGTATTATGTCTTGTAAAAAGTTATTTTCGTTGATTTGGATAATTACTTTTATTTACTAACCTCTTAGTAGGCAGGGTTACTAGAAGTAATCTCAGCCGGAACAAAAGTAGCATGTTTGAAAATTGTGGACTTAACTTTTGAAATAGGTTAATATAAATCAAGAGGAGATGAATTTTATAATTTCCATTTTAGAAGTGTGATATCTTCAGAAAGATATCCGAGTATCTCCGAAAGATAATAAACAATAAAAACTCATATCCGGTTTCTCCAAGAAGACTTTGACAAGCTCACTCACTACTTCCTATTAAATCCTTATAAACTTTTACACTTTCTTTTGTCCTTTTTTTTTATAAAAGAAAAAAGAGATTTATATCTTTCTCAAGACAAAATGGATTCTGGATTTCAAAAGCCCACAAGATCTACCTAAATGGATTCTGGATTTCAAAAGCCCACAAGATCTACCTAAATACAGTTTCATTAAATGCTGTTACTTCTAGTAAACTCTACTCCTTTAAAGTAAAACAGGTTGTCTCGCTTTTCTTCTCTGTGACATAATTAAAATTTTCTAAACCTTTCATTTTGTTTATTATATATTCGCAATATTTCATTAAGTCTTTTAACCACCCATTTTCTTCAGCCTTTTCTTTTCGCTGGAAATTAATTTAACTATATAGTTTTTCTTGAATATATATATATATAAACTCCGCTCTAACCCTAGCTTGCAGAATGGTCACATCTGTTCTACAATATTAAATTCTATATTATTACAATCCCCAGACAAAAGTGCCACCGAGGATCCACAATTTTACCTTGTCAGGTTTTATATTTATTTATGTTTAACAAAACGTTAAATATAACGGTCTTTTTATAGTCGAGCATGAGCATAACAAACAAAAAAATGAAAACTGCTGTGAAACACTCACACGACTTTAAACTTTCTCTTACGACTAAGTAAAAGAAAGTCTTGCGATCTTGTCAACATTTTAGAAACTGAGTTTTCTCCGGAAATACATGTTTGTATGTCTGTCTTGTGAATAATGAAAAAAATATTTTTAACGAAATTCTTTTCTTTCAACTCAGACGTTTTGTTTTTAAACTTCGTTTACTATCTGCTTACTTAAATATCCATCACATTTAGGGAAGGGAACAGCTAAGTGGTTAGCGTACTGGGCTCCCACGCGGAGGACCGAGTTTGAGTCCAGCTATGCCAGCCTTAGATTTTCTCTTCCTAGGAGCCTCTACAGCTCACTATCCGGTGATGGACAGTGTTGTCCGTAACGAGAGAACACCGTCCTGAGGCTGGCAGTGTACTGAGAAGGCTCCGGGCGCTAATGACCATGGATGTTGACGCGCCTTATATTAAAAAAAAAAAATCCATCACTTTTATTTGAAACTTTTCCCCAAGAATATTGCAGGTTTTAGGGGAACAATAGCGTTAAGCTTTCCTCTAAATTACCGTTCCAGTACAATGTATGATTATAATAACTATATAATATTAAGGTATGGTAGAATGCCAGATTTAAATAAAAACGGTCATCCGAAAGTGCGACTTTACATGGAAGTGCACTTTTTATCCCGATGCTGAGTCAACACCGACTTTGCACTCACAGGAATCGAACCCTGAATTCTCGCACGAAAGGCGAGTGCGCTAGCCACTAGACCAACGTGTGAGGACCCAATGTCAAGGTTACATGGAAAAGGAAGGAAGAGAATCTTGAAACTTGTATTGCGGTGAACACACATTTTCTAAAATTTGACCTACTTCCTCAGATTACAGCAGTAAGAGATAGTAATAAAGAAATCCAATTATAATGAAATTAAATTACATTTATTTGTGTGTGTGTGTGTGTGTGTGTGAGAGAGAGTGAGTTTGTAGATATGTATGTGTGCGTGTGATATGTAAGTTTTGGCGGGCAAATTAACCTACTTTACTTTAACCAACGAAATTCAGTTAATGTAAACATTTGTAGTAAGATGGCGTTTTGTGGTAAACAATAAGAAGACAGACATTGAAGTGAGCCTCTGTGTATGTGCGTGTGTATGTGTGTGTTGCGTGAGGAGAAGGTTCTCTCTGTCTAACACTTAATTATAAGCAAACATTTACACACGGCTGTGTAGTATAGAAACGATGATAAGACCATAGACGATCACCATAGGGGATTGAAGTGATGTTACGTCACTGTGTAACTGTCACCCTAGTTGGGTGACTTGTACTGTTTCTTTTTAGACAATTTTAATAACTAACATACACGAACTTCTTTACTTCTTCTATTCCTCTTTTCACCATCTCTTACTGCTGCGGTAACAGGAAGTATTGCGATCGTGTTCAATTTTTCCAAATTGAGTTTTCATCGGAAAATCATGCTTTGAGGTTTCCTGAATTTCAAATACGAAAAATCGCAGGAAGCTTTGTAATCCGTCCAGGTACTAATCCGCATCTGAAGGTTTTGAGCAAAACCCACCAACCGGAAATGCAAAGTTACTGAAAGCGTCTTTTTTTTTCATTTTGTCACCACTTGCTCGGAACAATTGATTTATGGTAGGAATTTTTTGAAGGAACACTAACTTTAAGCTTTTTCCAAAAAAAAAAAAAAATTGACGTTTAAATTAGTTGTACGGAATTTGTGACGTTAAATCTCAAATGTTATTGGCGCGTTCTTCTGGACTATAGTGTAATCTAATGCCTCGGTTAGTAGATTGGTTACTTGTCTTCCTCTAAATTTATGTTAGCATAAATGAATGAAATAAAATTTGAACGTTTATATATTATATTATACTTTGATGTAGTGGTCTTAGTGAACCACTGAACCCCCACCACTCATCCTCTCTAGCGGAGAGAAACAGCCCCTCTCGCACAGAGAGGAGAGGCTTGGCGAGTGTATATATATACGAGAGAGACAGTCAGAGTTATTCTGTTCAATTCAGTCTTACACGTAGGACATCATTCTGTTAATTCACACTCCGTACATATCGTTTAGCCACGTCAGTCTGTCAGTTCAGTTAGGTTCTAAACTCTAAAGTGTAAATTCTTTGGTATACAGTCATATACATATATATATCAATTATATATCTTAAACCAAATCTTAAGGTGTTTATCTTTCATCATCAACAACCAACATCTCCTCACAACACCCTTACAGTAGTGTGTGGCGTTAAATACCAAATATATCGGGGTTGGTTCTACGTTATTGTTATTGTGATTTTGAAATTGTGTTTTTTCACCTGAAATATTTGATATTTTATTTCATTGCCAGAAAAAAAAAGCTACATCCTTATTGGCAAGGTCAAGTTACAATAGAATCAAGATTCTATTGTTCACAAAATTGTCAAGACAAAAACTTAATTTTAAAATATTCATGTATCTCATACAGCGGGTGAGCTAATAACATTTTTTAACATTAGTTTTGAAACACTTCAAAGATTTTTTTTTTTTATATTCTCTGGTAAATAGTTGTAAAGAGAGATGGACAAACTGTGGAAGCTGGTACGAACTTTTGTCAACTTGTTTCTATTCTGGACAAGATTATTGCGTTTTCTGGTGAAATGATCATGAACTTGCGAGAAACAGAAATTGGCCTTCATTGCACTTTACGTAGACGAGGAATAGAAAATAAATATGGCTGGTAGTGTCATTATGTTCAATTTCTTAAACAAAGAACGGCAATATACTTTCGAGTCTAAACCCAAAGTGACACTAATTGCCTTCTTTTGTAACCTAAATATATTTTTACCTTCGGCAGCATTATCCCAAATTATAGCACCATAGCACAAATGGCTATGAACATACGCAACATATGCCAACTTTAAAGCTTTCAAGTCAACCGACATTCTTAATTGTCTCAAAATATAGATTCCACGAGACACTTTACCCATGGCGTTATTAACTTGATCTGTCCAGTTCAGTTTTGAATCTATGAAAATGCCTAAGAAATTGATAGTTTTTTCAGTCCCAACATAATTTTCTCATTTAATAGTAATCTCTTTTATTTTGTCCTGGTTTAAACATAGCTTATTAGCAGCACACCAATCGAATATAGATTTAATGCAATTATTAACGGATATGTTATTTGCATTTCTAACTTGTACCGCAAGATCATCGGCATATAGATATGGCCTAATTATATCATCGTTATCAAACATTGCCGGTAGATCGTTAATGTAAACCAAGAATAATAGAGGTCCCATAATAGACCCTTGAGGCACACCATACTTGAGCTGCAGTAGAGAAGAGTACTTACCGCCTTTATACACCGCTGGCAAACTATTCGAGAGATAGGAAGAGATAAATTTGACTGCCAAATCATTAAACCCATACCACTTTAATTTTCCTAATAAAATGTCATGAGAAACGGTATCAAAGGCCTTGGATAAATCAAACAACTTGATCAACAGCGAATCCGCGTTTTCCAAGGCTTCGTGGCTCCATTTCACAAAATCTATAAGGGCATTAGTAGTTCCTTGACCAGCCCTGAATCCAAACGTCTAGCAGATAATAAATATTTACGTTTATAGGTCCTCGGAAGGCGAAAAAAAATCCGATGCCAAAAAAATCACATCACATGACTTTCTTTTCTTATTGCTTTTAATATAATTATAATTAAAATGACCAATTTGTTTAATCTCAGATTAATGTAGAGGTAGTGGGGGCATAAGTACTACCCAGGCAGGTAGAAGAAATAGTGTCATTACATATAGTCCAATAGAGACTTCTCTTTTTTGTGATATTTTGTTCTCATACACACATAGAAATTATTCGTATTCGTTAAAAGCATGTTCTCGTATTCAAGGGTTCTTAAAATATGTATTTCCGGTGAAAACATTACGAAAGTTTGACACAATCGCCATACTTCCGCTTAATAGAGGAAAAAATTAAAGGAAATAAAAAATAAAAATATAATGGCATTTTATATTTTATAATTTGAAAATATACAGACACAAAAAGCATCAAATTTATTGTTCTTCAATATGCTAGACATTAATATAAAAGGAGTAAGTGAATTTAATGAAATAAATAATTCAATAAAAAGTAGAAAACTTTTTATTAAAAAGCATGAGAACAAGTTGGTAAATTAAGGAATATTGAAAACAAACAAGTATAAGCGTCAGAAGATAGCGCGCTCTGTATATTGTGTTTTGTTTGTGTGTCCGTGTGTTTTATTTGTTACTCCTACCCCCTTACTTGTACTTCCATTTAACCATCAGTGTTCTCTTTTATTCACACCCACACAGACATACACATACGCGCGCGCAAGACTTCCAACTGGAAAGGACTTAAAAGGGTATTTGGTGCGTTAAGTTCACCTTGAGCTTTGCCACTAGAGAGCCTGAATACTGGGAAGGAGGAACCTTTTTACATACGCCCCGATTACTAACACAGGTGTACAGGATTTAAACAGTTTTGAATTTCACACCTACAATATAAAGTAAATATACATATATATATTTACATCTTGATATAAACGCATATTCATTCACACACACACACACTAACTTTCCACACAAAGATGCGACATCAGCATTTGTGAAGAGTTGGAGGTTCCGTATATAAAGTTTCAGCCCAGCTAATATGACTCTCTGTGTGAGGAGATGTGATTTCCACCACATTGTTTCATTCTTATGCAGGGGAAGTGGGATAAGTAGCATATAAGAAGAAACAGTAAAATCTTATTTACATTTTAGACAGAATACGAAAAGATTTTTTTGTTTTTTCGTGAAGAGGGCGAGTGAATTACAAAGAAAGGATAAAGATACATATATACAGTATATACAAAAATAGAGAACAAAGTAACCGAGAGCCTACAGAACTAAAAACACAGGTAATCTTCTTGTTTCTTATGCTTTGTAAATTTTATATTCAAGCACTCTATTTTTGAAATCACCGGTGGAGAACTCTAGCGGTTACAAATAGCAAGTTGCAAGGGAGAAAGAAAGGAGAAGAAAAGTCCTTTTATTTGCCCGGCAGCTTATTTCTGCCTTACAAACTTAAATTCATAAATCACAATAAATATTAATTATATGATAAGTTACGGATTTGTTGTCTGATACAGGATGTCTTGTGCTAGTCCAGGTTTCAGTTGTCGTCGGGGATACTATTACTTTGTGGAAAATTATTTCAACTGCATTTTTCCAGCACTTAGGGAAGTAACCAATACGCAGGCAACAATTGTATAAGTTTGTTAAGTACACTATTCCTTTGTCAGTAAGGTTTTTAATAACTAAGTTTGGAATTAAGTCGTCTCCTAGTGTTCGTTTGTTAGGGAGAGAGCGAATAGTCTGTTTGACTTCTTTTGGAGTGATATGATGTATTACGTGTTTTGCAGTATGTTGTGCTCGAGATAAGAAGTTATTGACTAGATGGTCAGTTTGTTGGTTGGTCATGTTTCTCGTCTGGAATGTCTGTAAGTGGTCTGCAAGCATTGCGTTCCAATTTAGTATTTTTATGTTGCTGATGGATAAATAATTATGGTTTGCCATTATTGTTTTGCAGCAGATTCGTAAGTAAGTTTTGCAGGAATAGGGTAAGTTGCGGAAGGAAGGGCTGAATTATTTGAAGGATAAGATTGCTGAATGTCTGGATGAGTGAATTTAACTGTTCTGGACGTAGTTTTGTTTCCAACATTGACGATCCGGTAGCTTCTTTAAGAGTTCGGTAGAGGCGGCCATGACTCCGGAGTGTTATCAAATGGAGTTTTGTCTTTAGTTGACTGTAGTTTCACATATTCAAGCCTGGGAGGTCGTAATTTATTTTGTAGGTGTAGGTGATGCGGGCATTGTCTATAAGTGGCTGGATGGTCTTCTCCACAGTTCACGCACTTTGGTATTTCTAAGGTTTTGTGAGGGCATTTTAAGAAATGGTGGGCACCTGCACATTTGACACAATTAGGCTTGTATGCCCAAATCTCTGGCAGTTTTTCTCTAAAGTGCTATCACAGTTGATTATACAATTCTATCATCCAAACAAAATTAATTAGAAATAAATACATGGCTAAAATTCCGAGTTTCAAGGAAATTAGTAAACCGGAAGTGCGCTTTTACTGAACAGTCTTTTCAGTTTTCGACGATCTCATTAAATTTGGTACACTATAAAAGCTGTCAATTATAATTTGGAGAACTGGAGTAAGAGAAAGTTGTGTGAGTGTTTCACACCAGATTTTTTTTTTTAATTCTATTGGGTTTGTTTGTAATTTATATCGCTTAGCAACGGTGTGTTGGTTGTCATGTGTTGTGGTTTCGTAATTATTTTCACTGTTTTTTTTTTTATGTCAATTTGGCTGTTATCTATTATCATTTTTGCTTGTGTCGTTAATCTATTGTTAATGCACTTACTGTTTACATCCTGAAGGTCTGGTGTGCGTGTCCTGGGGGGCTGATGTTCGTTCGTCGGTGTCGTCCGCCCTGAAACTTGAGCCACCAAATTGTTCATACAGTTGACTGTCTTATTCGTCCTTTGGTTGGTTTGTCTGTTTTTTATCTTGATTTTTGGTTTAAAAACTGGACTTTTTAATGTAAATATTAAACGAAGCTAATTCAACGAAGAAAAAATTCTGTAAAAATTGAAAACTGTGAAACACGACTTCCATTATTCTACTTCATTTTATTTATTTATTTATTTATTTTTAATTAAGGCGTGTCAACATCTATCTATGGTCATTAGTGCCCGGAGCCTTCTCAGTGCACTGCCGATTATGCAGTCAGAGCACTTATTAAATAGAATTTAATCAATTTCTTTAAAATTGCAAAGTTACAATGTTTAGTTGGGCTGGGCGTAAAAATAGTGGTGGGGTTTTTACTTCTATTCCTGAGAGTGACCATATGAGCAACGCTTTATTTCAGAACCAAGAAGGCTGGCGAGAATTTAACTTTTAACCTAATCCTTCATTAAAATCAGGTTATTTTCAGAAAAAAATATTTTCAAATAAAAATAATACGTTTCTTTCTATGCAGCAAGCATTCCAAGTTTAAAGAAAAATCGTTGTAACCGTTTTTCGAGAAAATTCCGCAAAAAAACTCAAAAACTATTCTCTAAAAATAAGCTCTTCCGGATTAACCGATTTTCTTCAAATTTGGAATTCTATCAACACTTCATAATGTATATTAGAATTATATAGGTGGTAAAAACCATACGAAGTTGTACTTTAGAGGAAAGCATGAAGCTACTGTTTCCACAGAAACAATTTTCCCGGGAAAATGTTTGAAATAAAAGTGATAGGCATTTGTGGGTGTGTTGATACTATAAGAAATTTGAAGAAAATTGCCAGACTCATTTCCGAAAAAAATCACGAAAAGTTGACAAAAAAAATCTGGTGTGATACACTCACACAACTTTCTTTTACTCCAGTTTTCAAAATTGTTATTGACAAACTTTATAGTCAGTATACAAAATTTAATGAAATTCGTCTGTGTTTTTATGGAGAAAATCACAAAAACTGAAAAAATTTGAGTAAATGCACACTTTCGATTTACTAATTTCCTTGAAACTCAGAATTTCAACAACATATTCAATGCTAATTAATATTATTAAGATGATAGAATTGTGAAATAAGCTGAACTAGCACTTTAGAGGAAACCGTAACCCTCCACCCCCTCCATTAAAACCCGCCTTAAATAGAAATGTTATAAATAAAAGTTGTAGCTGCTTGTATGTCTAGTTGATATAACAAGTTTAAAAAAAATCGTTGGAGTTATTTTTAAGAAAATTGCAAAAAAAGTATAAAAAAAATTCAGTAAAGTGGTACTTCCGGTTGAGAAATCTTGACAGATAACCTACTGTCGGATCCCATGGTGATATCTAACCCAGGGTGATACCTAACCATGGTAGTTCCTAAATCTACTTAAGCGATACCTAAATCAAGTTTGAAGTTTCTACAATTTTTCGTTTATGAGCTATGCTGTTCACATCTATATATATAAAAATTAAGCATCCGTATGTTTGTGGCCGCAAAACTCGAAAAGTAGTCGATGGATTGACTTGAAACTTTTACAGAACGTTGCATTTCTATATAAGAGTGTTTATATATAAATTTTACTTCGAAGTTCCCACGGGAACGGGAATTTCTCCGAGCGTTTCGCGAGGATGGCAGAAATAGACAGACTCAGACGCGTTACGATGGTTGCTCACTCTCTGAACCTCTTTCTCATCTACTTATAAGTACCTCTATTCCGAAGTTCCCACGGAAACAGGAAATTCCGAGCTAAAATCCGTTCAAACGGCCATATTGCGTTAGCACTTTCTTCTTCAAGTATTGCTGCTACGTTGATGGAAGGAGGTAGAACAGCGCATTCAGCTCTTAACTGTGATGACTTAAACATGCACTTCACAGAAAACCCTACATATAACATTTCTAAAACATCAGGAATGGGAAAGGTTCTTCAGGCGAGCAAAATTATTGTATGGGATGAGTGTACAATAGCTTATAAGAAGTCACTGGAAGCATTAGACCATACATTGAAAGACTTGCGAAATAAACAGGTTCCATTTGGTGGAGCATTAGTGTTACTAGCCGGTGACTTCAGGTAAACGCTTCCAGTGATACCTCGCTCAACAGCAGCTGATGAATGCACGCCTGTTTGATATTCAACTCTTTGGAGCACAGTAAAAAAAATTCATTTATCAACGAATATGAGAGTTCAACTTCAAAACGATCCAACAGCTGTCATATTTTCGAGACAATTACTCGAACTCGGTAACGGCACTGCTCCTACAAATCCGGAAACGGGAAAAATCACCTTTCCATCTAATTTCTGCAACATTGTACATTCAAAAGAAGAATTATTAGACAGGGTATTTATTCCAAAGCATCGAAACAAATTATCAAAATCACGCATCGTTAAGCCTGAAAATTAGAATGAGCCACAGCGAAGAGTGGTCGGGTTAGCTAGTACATATACATATATATATATACATAATTTGCTAAAAACCACTTTTTTGGACTCAATGGACCTCAAAACGGATATTTCTGGTGAAAACTCGTTATCGAAAATTTGACACGATTACAATACTTCCTCTTATTGGAGAAAGTAAGAGAAAGTAATAAAAAAAGTTCCCTAAAGTCGCCGTAAAAAACTTCCGGTTGATGGATTTTGCTCGAAATCTTCATCTCTACTGCGGGGTAGTGCCTAAACAGAATATCAAGTTTGAGCTTCCTAAAATTTTTCATATTTGATATACAAACACACACACACATCATTCGCTAAAATTTATATTTTTCGTATTCATTGGACCCCAAAACATGCAACTCAGGTGAAATTTCAATTTCGAAAACCTGTCACGATCGCTTCTCTTACTAAAGAGTAAGAGGAAGTAAAAAAAAACTCAAAAAGCTATTGTATAAAGTCACAGTTTAGGTAAATCTCTTCAACTTTGGGAAATTTAGGAATATATTGTTCTGTGTTATAGTTGAACCATACATCGCACTGAAGTTAATGCGCCTAAGAGGTAAAGTTTAAGGGAACCTTATATAACAGCTGTTTATAACCTTCTTTCTTTGTGCAGTTCACTAAACTTTCAATTAGAACAGTAATCCACAATGTGAGTAAGTTTGTACCGTCTTCCTATTTATTTTTATCGTTAATATTTAAGAGTTCATAATCTTATGATCCCACTTTGTCGTTTCAACACTCGTAGAGCTATATTTAAACGCAAACTTTTTAGGAAACAATATTTTTGGTCCAACAGCTAGTAAAGGTTATACACGTATTCTGTATACATAATATAAAAGTACCAAAACCATATGTTTATTTGAATGAATGATATTTAAATGATTGTGTTAAACTAATAAATTTAATCCGAATAGAATAGGAAACCGTCATGAACCATCTTGATGAACTTTTCATAACTAAATAATTTGTCAATTATTACTCACGTGTGTTTACATTCAATATTGATAAAATAGAACGATTTGATCCATTAAATAGATTATATTAAATATATATATATATATCTATAAATAAATACAATTTAATAAATACGTATAAAAGGAATATTATAAAATTAGAGGCCGCAGTTTTTTGTTTGTAGTGATAACATGTCTGTTGACTTTGAGTGACCCCTGGAAGGATAATATACCACTGACAGTTTGTAAAAAGAAATAAGATGTTGCTCTCAAAATTGTGATATGTTAATGACCCCTTCATTATAATTTCGCTAGCGTTTCCTATCTCGAGCAGCTATTAATATCTGTTTTTTAAAAATTATTTTATCTAATTAGTATAGTTTGTGGATCATTGCGCATACAATATTATAATATTCTGTATTTGTTTTATACTTTGTTTGTTTCTTTGCCTTTGCTGTTCTATCAAGGATTTGGCGTTTTCGTAAAGTCAAGGTAAGAAATGAGGTTTTGTCCGGATACGCTGTTTATTATGACCATGATACTGACTCACAATTCATTTTACTTTTTTACTTTCTGCAACTGCTATTAGACAAAGTATTGTAATCGTGTCAAATTCTTACTATCACGTATTCACCGGAAACACATGTTTTAAGTTCCCATGATCCAAAATTATGTGTGGATGTCCGTCTGTGTGTGTGTGTGTGTGTGTGTGTGGGTATGTGGACAGTATGACTCAAAAACGAAAAATCGCAGAACGTTCATACTTAGCATTCCATTAGAGCATCACCATCGGATGGATACAGTAACGTACCTGTCAAAATTCTTCAACCGGAAACACCACTTTACTGAATGGAATTTTCAGTTTTTTGCGATTTTCCCTATGATTTTCTTTAAACTTGTCATTATTATACTACACGTATAAAGAGCTACAACTTTTGGGTAATTGGGTATTTTACAAGGTGATCCCACAGGATAGTTCCGGACCAAATTCCTTAACCGGAAGTACAACTTTACTTAAAGGTTTTTTTTTGTTTTGTCTTTTACACTTTTTCTCGAAATTGATTCCTTCGATTTTCCTTTCAATCTGGTATGAATGTTAGACTTGTGCAGTTCAATCACTTCTATTTTTGTTACATTTTTCTGGGAAAATTGATTTTCCCTTCTCTCAAATAGAGTGAGAGGAAGTATATTGCAATCGCAGCAAATTTTTGAATTAGTTTTCATCCGAAATTATACATCTTTTGGAGTCCGCGAGTTTTTTAACGAATGATCTGTGTGTGAACAAAATAGGTATCTCAAAGACAAAAAAAATCGCAACAAGATCAAACTTGGTATTCATTAAACTTGTGGTGTACTATCTACAGATCTGTAGTCATTTTTTATTTGAAACATCTTCATTGGAAAATTTACTTCGTGAGGGGTTCTGGGCGAACAGTAACATTAAGGTTCCCTATAAAGTACCACTTCAATGCAATATATGTTTCTATTACCTATAAAATATTAATATATATTAGAAGCATTGTTACAATTCCAAATTTGAAGTAAATTGGCTAATGTGAAGTGCGTCTTTAGAGAATAGGCCTTTGCGTTTTTTAGAATTCTCTCTAAAACGACTATAACAATCTCCTTTAAACTTGACATGCTAACTGCACAGCGTTTAAACGTATCACTTTTATTTGAAACACTTCTTCAAAAAAAAGAAAATGGGGGGGCTTAAACCACTATTGGGCTAAAACCACTTCTCTACCTTCCAAGATTAGTAGGTAGCTTCTTTTCTCCCTAATAAATATGTAAAATTTGTGTTTAAAGAAACTTTGTCAGTTTACACATATTATAATCGTACTATCAAGACTAAGAGAAAGTCGTCTGAGTGTTTCACACCACATTATTTATTTTTTTTTAAAGTGATGATCTCACATCGACGATTTAAAAACACAATGGAAAAAATAAGTTCATAACACAAAACAATATATTGAAAAATATAAATAAACAAACAAATTAATCGATATTCATTCAATTCAATTAACAATGTTTATTCTTATTTCATGTTAAATTTATAGCAAAGTAATTAGAGTAATTAAATTTATTTACATTGGCCAATAACAATGCAATATAAATGGTTAAAAAAAGTAAATAAATTAGATAAACAATTGCCAATCAGTTGATCCTTTTAAAATGAATTCAATGTTTGTTTAAGAAAAAAAAATAGAATAGATTAAATAAAGAAAATATTGTAACCATAAACGATAAAAATTATTTCATTGTATGTAATCTATATTTTTCTTTTCATCTATTGTGTGTGTGTGTGTGTGTGTGTGTGTGTGTACAGTGTCCTAATAAATACAATCACTAATTCATTCAATGTTCAGGTCGATCATTGATCTCTCCCGCTCTCTTGGAATGGAGAACAAAAAAAACCCTGGTACGAACCACTCACACCACTTTCTCTGACTACACAATTTAAGTGAGAAAGTTTTCTTTAAACTTATAATTGTTACAAAATGTTTGCTTGTCTTCAATTTTATATCAATTGGAATATAAACTTAATAAAATGTGTTAAACACACTTAAAGTGTGTTTAGATCGTACACTGTAGACAGACATACAGTTTTGTTTGAAAATTTATACGAGAAAATTGATTTAAAGTGGTTTGAATTCATTTGAAGTGAAGACAACTACACTTCCGTTAAGAATTATACATATATTTGAAGAGGATTAATCAAATTACACTTTGGTTTTTTGGGAAGGGATTAGCTCTCTGGAATCCCAAGCGGGGGTGCCTGAGATTTTCTCTTCGTAGGAGCGTCTACAGTTCACTATCCGGTGCTGGACTTTGTTGTCTGGAACGAGAGAACACTGTTCGGAGGCTAGGAGTGCATTGAGAAGGGTCCGGGCACGAATGACCTAAAGTTGACACGCCTTCAATTAAAAAAAGTTGTCAAATAATAGCTATGTAAATTGTAGTGAGAGAAAATCGTATCACACCAGCTTTTTTTTGTTATTTTTTTTTCAGTTCGTTCAGTTATCTATATTATATAATACAAGGCATATAATAACCAGTTGGATACACAAAAAGATAAAAATTAATCCATATTACAGTTACTCAATAATCACCCCCTCTCACGGATGATATAGACAGTGTTGGCAACATACTGTTGGTTGCTCCAGATTAGCTGGACAAACACAGTGGCAGAGGATTTTTAACAAAAACGAAAGAAATAAAAATAAAAAATCAAAAACAAAGCAACCAAATCCCATTGTTTTGATATAATTTTTAGTCAAAGCGATTTATTTACATCAAGAAGGTCCGCCCCAATGTTCATATCACATTGTACACCTTTTTTAATCTTTAAACTTTTAATTACTGATCTAATCAAATTAACTTCTATATTTTGTTTGAAGACATTTTTCCCCGTCTAATAAATTAATTAGCACACTCACACACATACATAAAACAAAAATTATTTTTTATTTTGTTTCGTACTATGGTTATATAAAATATTTTTCCCAAAGGAATTTTTTGTATAATCCTTCATTTCAAATAAAAAAATAAATAAATAAATAATAAAGAATAAATTTTATGATACTACAATTCTTTTGATGTTTATACAAAAGGCCGATTTAGAGCCAGCCAGCTTTAATAACAAATTGATTTGATGTATTTTTTAAAGCCATTTATAATTGGCAAACGGTTGCGCGCCAAATCCTTGCACTAAGTCATTTCTGAATTGATTTTTCAGTTTCAATTAAACCTTTAAATCCAGAAAAATATTACAGTTTAATCTTTGAATTTGTGCCGTTTTCTTTTTTTTATTTCATTATAGAACTCAATGTTTTCTCTTACTGCAATCATTTTTTGTTTTTTAAATTTAAGGTGCGTTAACATCTATGGTAATTGGCGCCCGGAGTTTCTGTCAGCTTCCAGGCAGCTGTAGAGGCTCCTAGGAAGAAAAAAATCTAAGGACAGCTTAGCTGGACTCGAACCCGGAACCTCCGCGAGGGGTCTAGTGCGCTAACCACAGGGCTAATCTCATTCCTACTGCAATCATTACAATTCTGGTCGATACAATTGCAATTTTCCCTGAAACTTGCAGTGTTTACTAAACTTTTAGTTGAGCTTGCATTAGATTTTTAAATAAAGATGGTGGGGATTATACTTACACTATACTCGACAGCAATAGTTTAAATTAAAGCCTAAATCCCAGATCTATTCCTATAATTTATCCTTCCAAGTTTAAAAAAATAGAAGCACTCACACGACGTTATCCTTCTCTGAATGATAGCTGGCAGTTCGCTAGGAGACATATTGGAGTTTCCTTCATCTCCCTAAAGAATCTGCAGGTTCTATCAATCGTTTTTGGGATATTTTGCTTACACAGACAACCTAGCCCCCTCGTTAAAACAGTTTCAGATTACGTGACCATAAAACTTGTATTTTCGGTGAAATTTAATTTTTAAAATTTGGCACAATCCCAATACTTCCTGTCTATAGCAATCAGTAAGAGAAAGTAAAAAATTATATACTAAAAATTTGATTACATATTTTAATTTTATCATTAATTAATAATGAAGTTTTAAAACTATTAATACAGCTTTTTTTTTTAATAATCTAGCTAGCCATGGATGGTTGTGAACTTCCTACAGAATTATTAAAACATATAATGTCATATTTAGAGGATGAAGATATTTACAGATGTAGTGGTACATGTAGATTATGGTACCACGTGGCCAATTGGGAATTAAAGTCCAGAAATTCCATACCAGTATATAGATGGCCGGAAAAGTTGCCAAATAATTACAACTCATTGACAGCTATAGGCTTGAAAAGTATCTGTGAAGTGGTTAACCATTGTGAAGGTAATGTTTTATACAGTGTTGTTCATAAGTTTAAAAAAAAAAAAAATCAATTGGGAATTTTGTTGACAAAATTGTCGTATAGTTATCGTACACATTTATATGATAAACAGCCTTATTTATGTTTCGGGTCTTGTACTTTAACAGATCATAGTTTTATCATCAAAGACTTATTATTCCCAACACTATTTTATCCCCTCTTTTTTCTCGCTCTCCTTCATTTTTACGATCGCGTTTATTGTGATCATGTCAAATTTTAGAAATTGAATTTTCACTGGAAATTCATGTTTTGAGGCTTCTGGAGCTCGAAAAAGAAATGTATTTAACAAACGATGTGTGTGTGTGAACAAAATATCTCAAAATAGAAAAATCGCAGGAAGCTTAAACTTGATATTCTGTTTAATTATCGTCATCTCATCTAAGAATAAATTTTCGAAAGCCATCATCTAGCGGAAATGTAACTTTACATTAAAATTTTCTCAAAAATGGCTCCATCGATTTTCTTTAAACTTCTTATACTCTGTATACAGATGCCTTTCATTTGATGTATTTTTCCAAGATTTAATGGGTTTTAGGAAAGCAGCATTTTTGGGGGCATTGTCTCGAAAGTGGCTACAAAGATTTTCTTTGTTATCCTAATTTCATAGATACAATTTTATAACTTTTATTTGAACAATATTTTTTCTGAATGTATCGATTTTAATGTGTTCAGAGCTGTGTGTGAAGTTAAATTCCAAATCTTATATAGGTTTTCTGCTCTACAATATTGATTTTGGAGGATCTCTATAATAGCTGAGAGTTCATGGTTCCTTGAAGTGTTCGCTTTTAATTTAGATTCTTCCAGCTATACATATAATATTGAATGTACTTAAAATTTAGAAACAATTTTTAGATTTACTTGTGCCTTTAATTTTTTGTAGAACAAATCAAGCTTAAATAGACTAGGCTTTTATTTGTTAATAATATTTTATAAATGACTACTCGTAGAACTTTATTTGGAATAAAGCGGGCAAATTAAGATGGGATTATTTTAGAAGTAAAAGCTTAAAGACGAAGTATTCAAGGACTAACTAGGAAATCCCTCCTTGGTTATAAAGCACCATTAAGTCTTTGGCTGAACATCCAGGTTAATGTTAAGAGTTACTTCTGTAGCATTAACTGGTTGGTGTATTTGACTGTACAAATACTTCTTGTTTGTGTACACCATCGGTTCATATAATAATTCGGTGATGATGATAGTGGCTTGCAGGGGTACGCGAAGAGAAAGCATTTGTTCAGAGATCCAGAAAGAGAGGAGAGGATGAAGTCTTGAGATCGGTTAGTTGGTGGGTGGTTCAATGTAGCCAAATTATGATCTCTTCACAAGTACTTTACAATCCTCTTCAAGAGTTTAACTGTATATTCATGTGCCCGCCACCACTTGCCCTTGCCTGGCACGCCATCATGCCCTTCTCTTACAATCCAACTAAATCCTGTGCACCCTCCCGGTCCCGCTTAGTATTAGAACAGGATGAAAACCTCCTTGATGAGAGACTTCCACTCTTCACTTAATATTGGACCTCTCCTTTATTTCAATACAAATGTTTTCCACTGAATTTATTTTGAAAAACATTTACACGATTCGATTTCAATAAAAGACAGAGATAAGTTATCTTGTAACTGTACGTTTATCGATAAACGACAAGGGAAAAAACGAGGATGGTTATGTTATTGTAAAAAAGGATACGTGATCGTTATGGTTCAGCATTATCGGTATTTATATACATCAGTGCAAAAACTAGTTATTTTGTCGATTTCCTCCGTCGAATACGATTCTTCCAAGTATAACCTCCAATATCTGCATACCAAAATAAATTTTTTAAGTAGATCTATATCTTTCACGTTTGATTGATGGAGTGTTCTTAGTAACTGCATTGTAACGAAACAATGAAACATTTTGTTACGTTCACAATTGAAATATTTTATATCTCATGTGATGGTGTAAGCCTTACTTTTTAAGTATAATGCATGAGTGATGACATTAAAGAGAGGTGGGGGAAGCACGCATTCAAAATGGCCGATTTTGCTTCAGCTGTTAACGTCGAATAAATTTCAAACGCTGGATACTTGGGTACTAGTTGATCTATACAAATTTGGTTGGGTTCATTTTTAAGGAAATTTAGCCTACTTTAATCTCAAACTAACAATAATTACTGGTTCAGTTATATTAGAAAGTTTAAAGTGAATAAATGTTTGATAGTGTTCGAAATTAGAGTATTTAAAACAAAATTGCCACTAAAAGAGACTGAAAGTTGAGCTACTGAAGATTCGGAAAAGATCAGCTATTCAGAAAAGAACGAAATTAAAAATCTGGGATGCTTTAAGAAAAATTGTACCGCTTTCGAATGATTTTCTTCACTTCCACCAACTATTATCGCCGGTTAGGTTTAAACTCTATCCGAAGTGGATTACCTTAAGAAGGTGGCTTAGGCATAGCAGGATGGATATAGAGGAACACGTGTAACATGGTCTAAATGAGCACCACAGCAGTCCTGTTGTTCTTTGATGTAAAGTTTACAGCAGAACCTCGCCCACTTCTATAACATTTTGTTTTTAATAGAGTTCCTAGATATAAATAGTGCTTATGCTCGTACAGCGCTGAACCATTGTCCTTATTACGAGCGCCATCCTCGGACCACTATCATACCTACATGCATAAGCACTATAAAGTAAACGCTATGAACACTGGGATGTTTAATGGAGTGACATGTATTTGAGAGGGAGCTTGTGGAGTATTTTTTTATCAAAATTGGAGCGTTTTTGATATGCTTTGCTCCCACGATATAGAACTCAGTAGATGTATAAGGTACTGGGGAACATTTTTTTTTTTTAGGACATAGCAGGTATTATTGTTATTATTATTATTTATTAACAACAACGGGTGGGCTATAACCCGGCACTGCAGCCAACAAAGGCTTATTGTGCCATACCCGGTAGTTTCTACTAGGTGAACCCTCCCTCCCTAAGGAGTTTCTGGACTTTACCACCAGATCATTTAGCGCTTCTATCTCGTCCAGCCACAACGTACCAAAGGCAGGTGGGGGCCGTCTCCTCCTCCTCCTGACATAGTCTACACAAGGGTTCCGCGCTTATTAGCCCTACCTTGTACAGATGCTTCCTGAACCTACCATGACCCGTAAATAGTCCCGTCACCAGAGAGACCTGGTTCCTACACAGGCTAAGTGTCATATTGGTCCTTCATTTACATAGTCCTGGCATCATCCTTTTACTGTGAATGGCTCCTGAGCTCCTCATGCTTAATGCAAAGCCAATCTCTGATTGCTGCACGAATTACTCCGCCGGTTATCCCCAGGACATGCTATGGACCATTGAACGGAGTATTTGCCCCATTCCTGGCCAGTTGATCAGCTGCCTCATTACCTTTAATCCCTGCATGTCCAGGCACCCATATCAGCTGAACCTTGTTGTGCCTGAAGAGTCTCGACAATGCCTCTCGGCATTCCTTACCTAGGGGTGAGGTGGTTCTGTAAGCCACTAGGGCTTTCAGTGCAGCCTGACTGTCCGAGTAAATGCTTATAACTTTGCCCCTTAGGGCCCTACGCAGGATCTCCTCGGCACAGACCTTAATGGCAAACACGTCAGCCTGGAATATTGTGGAGTATCTGCCCAGCGGCCTCTCAATAAGTACCTGCGGGCTCACTCCATACACTCCTGCTCCAGTTCCGCAGTCCATCTTAGAACCATCTGTGAACCACAGAGGTCCTATCGGTAGCGTTTTTCCCACTTCTTGGACCATTCCGCCCTAGAACCTAGGAACACCCGAAATGGAACTCGAAGTTATTTGTTGGACAAGTGCTATCCTGCGCCATGCTTAACACCGGGCCCGGGTTGACCTTTAGCAGTATGTCCAAATGTTTAGCTAATGAGCCTCTCTGACTCCAAAGACCATTGTTCCGCAATCTGTGTGCACTGGCCCTTGCCAAAAGATTCAGCGGTGTCACCTCTAACGCAGCAGTCGGAGCGCTTTTAAAAGCCCGCCAGAATGCACGCCAGCCTTGGTACCCCGCTGAAGCTCTTTCTGGCTGTCTCCTGCTCACTTTTAGACCACCATACCACTGCTCCATAGGTTATGACCGATATGATGGCCTGGATAAAAATCCAGTGGGTCATCCTTGGAGTTAACCCCCATGACTTCCCACAAGTCCATGTAGCATAACATAGCGACTTCTTAGCTTTCTGTGCTATATATTCTAGATGTGCGTTCCATGTGAGCTTAGTATCCAGGATAATTCCAGGTACTTAACCCTATCTGGCACATCCAGTATCTTCCCGAAGAAGGACAGTGCCTTATATGCCTCAATGTCTTTCCTCCTGGTAAATGGTACGAGAGTGGTTTTCCCCAAGGTTTACTCTTCTAAACCACCTAAGTGCCTCCTGAAGGAATTCCCCGACTATAGGTCCGTGCCTGCCTCTGGTTACCACCACATCGGCGTATCCCAGCACGGAACATCCACTGTCACTAAGCTCCCTCAGTAGCTCCCAAACCATGCACCACAGAAGAGGGGAAAGAACTCCTCCCTGTGGGCAGCCCCTAGTGGGCGTAATCTCTCGCGAAGCGTCACATAGGCTTGCTACAGTCCTCCTTGTTTTAAGCACACTGTCGTACCAATCTAATGATGGATTTGCTGACACCGCGCCTCTCTAACGCGTGAATAATTGAGCAGAAGGTCGTGTTGCTGAACACGCCCGCTGTCCAAGAACATGCCTGCCGCTGTTTCCCTGTCATGCACCGACACTTCCAACTCCCCAAAAAGAGAGTGGGGGGCCGATTCACAGGATTTCCCTGACTGGTAGGCATGCTGTGCAGGGTGCAGAGGATACTGCCTCATGAATGAAGTAGGGAGTGCGTTCTCTGCCCAAGCTTTGGTATAAATATAACTTGTGCAGACCTCCATGCTCTAGGAACATGGCTGAGAGCCAAGCATGCCCTCATCAGTCTGCATAGGATAGGAGTAAGCGATGCCCGCCCCTGAGGGAAGATTCCATCAGACCCTGATAACTTAAAGTGGTTAACAGCCCACTTAACCTTATTGTACGTGACGCAGCTTTTTGGCTACAGACCAGTCCTCCCTGGAACCCCGCCGAAGGCCGAATTCCCCCAAGTTCTCGTCCGTCCTTCTCACTGACGCCAACCGTGAGTCCGGAAAGAGTGTCTGGATCAACAGTTCCAGAGTGTCTCTTTCCGACTCCGTAAAGTCACCATCTGGTTTCCTGATAGTTCCGATTGGATTAACTGGCACCTTAGATAGTATCTTGTGGAATTTGGCCCCTTCTGAGGTCGTTTCAACCTCCTCACACAGCTTCCTCCACGAGTCCCTTTTGGCTTTTCGAATGGCCATGTTGTAAGAGATGAGGGTTCTGCGGTACTCCTCCCATGATCCTCTCCTCTTTGCTACATTAACCAGTTTCCTAGCCTTAGCACGGAGGCTGATCAGCTGATCCATTTCTTGAGGATGACCTCTCTGCCTCCGCGCACTTCTCCTGGAACGCATCAAGGATGACCTTCTGCGGTTGGTCTGCCGCATCCTCAATGCCGTTGCCAGTTACATAGGTCTGTTTAACTGTTTTGATATCATGGTCTAAATCCTGCCGATACGAATCCCAGTCTGTACGACTAGGGGGTTCCTTGGACACATGCCAGTTTCTCACCAGAGTCGACATAAAATTAGTCGCTATGGTGAGATCAATTACCTCCCTGCGTCGAATATTAAATAAGGAAGAAGAACCCTCATTTATCAAGTACAAATTATTTCAAACTTGGAGCTAAGATAAATTTCAAGAGTGACTTACCTCTCTGATTCGTATCTGTGCTGCCCCATACCACATTATGGGCATTGGTGTCACATCCGATCAGTAGTTCCAGTCCACCATCCTTACAGTAAGTTACCAGATTCTGCAACTCTTCTGGTGGTAGTGGCTCTGTTGAGTCGAATGGAAGGTAGGCTGACACAGAGACAAAGTCTCTGGATCCTCCCTCCATGCGTAGTTTCACCCTAGCCGCAGTCTGATCCCTGTAACTGAAGTCAGTCAGCAGTAAAAAGGAAACATCTTTCCTAACGTACATGCTTGTTCTAGGATTGTCCAGGCTATGATTATACACAATCTTACCTGCAAGTTCTCCCAGCCCAGCCACTCTTCCTCGCACCAGCCAGGGTTCCTGGATCAAGGCTAAGGCGATGTCTTCTCTCACGAGATAGTTTGATATTGCTGCCGACGCACCTCTACTATGATGGAGATTCACCTGTAGTGCTCTCCATCGGTTCTTGAGGTTCGTCTCTCCTTCAGCTATCATCCTTCGTTTTAGCAACGACCCGGAACTTCACCACCTCCATCCCGAGAAAAGCCTCGAGTTTGGACTTCTTCAGGAATCTCAAATACCAGGGTTTGTCCCCGGGATTCAACCTTCCTGTTGATGGCTGTCCAGTCTGCAATGTCCAAGTCTGCATTCTGAGAACGCAGCTTTTCTAACACCACAGTTGGGGCCACTTCCCTCAGCGTCCCTGCCACCCACACCGACACCATGGCAGTCCTGAGGATTTCTTTAGCAGGATAGATCCTCAGCTTTACCCCCTCTCCTATCTGGAGAGTTAGGATCACCGCCTCCAACTAGTTCCGCGTAACCTCACTGTCGCAATTAACAATGAGGGCGCCTCTGGACAGTTAGCAACCCCTAAACTGAGGGCCGTTCTCACTAATTATTCTGGCGACCACCTCCGCCTGAACTTCAGTCAGGTGGGCCTGAGGATAACCCTCCGGGGCAATCGACATTCGTACGTTGCTAAGGGCATCTCTGAATGTACCTACTATCGTCACTTCAGAGCCCTCAGCTTTCTTTGATACCCTTGTGCCACTTGTCTCTGGTCCCGTACTTGGAGTGCTTAACTCCGATCTCCCCCGATTAGGAGCATGGAGATCGGGGAGGATGCTCCAGATGCATCCGCCCTTTTACCCCCGCCAGGCTTTCCAAGGAAGACACAGCCACAGCACTACCCTGCTGGGCCAATTGCTTGGAAGCGGCCCTTTCCTTTATCATTTGCTTCCATTGCCGATTCGATAGCCACGCTCTGCCTTCCGCGTCAGCTTTACGCCTCTCCTCCGCCCTCCATCATTTACCTTTCTCGGCGAGATACGGATCTCCTCAAGCTGCTGGAAGACTTCCTTCAGAGGATCCGTCGCTGAAGAACATGTGCCTGCACTTGTCCCAGCTTTCCCATCCTCTTCTCTCCCTGCTTCAGTTCAAGGGAGAACCAAAGTATCACCTCCCAAGTCCATCCCCACCACTGGTATCACCCCAGAACTCTGGGGATCTCCACCAGCAGAGGGGATTAGTTTGGGCGAATGCTTCTCTTCCCGGCTACTCTTCCTTTCTCTCTCTAAAAAATTTGTTGAGTCCATTTTGTTCCCACGAGAAATGGAGGAAATATACCGTCACTCGTGGCAAAGCCTATACCACGAGAAGGCTACAATACAATGGGGTTTTGCCCGGTACCCCAAGTGACCGGTACCGCACATATATTTTACCACCCTGTACGCAATCAGTCTCGACGCGCATCTCTTCTCGGCTTGGGTGGGGATATCTAAGAAGATTAGGAAGTATCACTAGAATAGGAAGGGGAGGGGAAGGGCCAGAGGGGTTTATTCTGGCCCTAAACGCCATTTCCTCGTCAGCCACCTCCCGAAGGAGGTGCCCAGATTGCACCACGTGGAGATGAAGTAGACTTGGGGAGTTACAAGCAGGCATAGACGCTAGGCACTCTGCCCTATTCCCCTTGCGATCCACATAGTAGGTAAATAATGATAACTACAATTAGACCACCTGAAATGCTAGCTTAGTGTTAAACGTTATGCACTTAGCATTGCCAGTTTAAAGACAATCTTGGAGCCTTAGAAAACTGGAATAAAAAAAAATTAGCATGTCGCGGTGTCCGGTTGATAGATTTGTCCGAAAAGGCGGTGAATGCTTCTTACAGTGATAAGAAGAGGAAAAAAAACAGTTGGGAATTTCGTTGGAAAAAATTGTCGTATTATGGTATAAAAATACCGTGCTGACATTTTTTTGATAAAGAGCTTATTTATGTTTCGGGTCATGTAGTTTAACAGGTCATAATTTTGAACTTAAGACTTCTTACTGTCAACTTCCTATTTTATTCCGCCTTTATCGGAATTTTTTTCACTCTTCTCGATTCTTTTTTTTTTATTTACTAGTTCTTCTCGTATCATGTGATTATTTAATTGAATGAGATCATAGTAAGTGGGTCAAATTGGTAATAATTTCTATATTTAAAGTAAAACTGCCATTATAAACTATCTCTAGTAGAAGTTAGTGCAAATATTGATGTGTGCTCTACGTCATTGTCGTTCTATCAGCCGCATACCACATGTTTATATTTTCACATGCACAAAGGATGTTAAAACTGAATTTTCCCGAAAAAATTGTTTTAAACAAGAGATGTATATCTCTTTATATGTGTTAGGCTATGTCCACACTTGTGCAACTTTCCTTTCAACAGAGCATGCGTCGTAGCGCACGGGGTGATGAATGAAAGGCATGCGTTATTGCATGCCTCATTGAAGATGAATAGGCATTTGTTTTCATGACGCAACAAATAGCGCACGTAAATCCAACTACTTGGATTTTCGTTCAACATTCTTTGCGTCTTTTTAATCTCGCTCGTGTTATGTGTATTAGTTATAGGTTAAATATTATTTATTATTATAATAATAATTTTATTATTAAAAAATTATTATTATTTATATAATCTATAAATTATATAATTTTATTTATATTATTATTATTTTTTTATTTTTTTTAATATTTATAATAACTATTATTTTAATAATAATTTTATTATTAAACTGATAGTAATTAAACTATTATTATTAATTAATAATATCTCCGACATGTCTGCAAATGAAGAGACACTTGATTTCATAGAGGATTACCGCCAACGAACAGTTTTATGGAAAATAAATTCAAAATTATACACCAACCATTCTGAATCCATCGATAAAATGCACACTAAACAGATGATTAAGTGTGGACAACAAATGGAATGCGTCAAGAGGCATGCGCGAAAGGCATGCGTGACGCATTTGAATGTAAAGAGGAAGCGCAAGTTGAAAGGGAAGGGGAAAAGGAAAGCGCACCAGTGTGGACATAGCCTAATTGATATATTTTAAAGAAAATGTTTGGAATCGTTTTCAAGGGCTAATTTAAAAAACTAATTCGGTAAAGGGTACTGAAAGTGGTTGGACGATTTTGTCAGGTCTCCTGATAGTTCTTAAACGAAATATTAAGTTGTGCAATTTTTCCGTTTTTCTATTATGCTAACTCACACACACACAGTGAGACCATTTTCTAAAAATCACTTTTTCGTACTCAGGGGATCTCAAAACATGAAATTCCCATGAAACTCAATCAAAAATTTGACACGTTCGCAATACTTCCTCTTACAGCATTAAAAGAAAGTATATATAAATATGCGTACTCAAAGTTATATTCCATCTTTATAAACTGAGGCCTCTCCCTAATCATAAAGTCTGCCTACATTTGGTATGAAAAATTTGTTACTAAGAAATACGATGTTTAATTTTTGTACACAAAAAAATATATAAAAACTAATGTTGATTAAAGACGTGAAATGTTTCATTACTCAGTCGTAACTGTGCTGTGTCTATTTTGCTTTGTCAGCAAAACTGGCAACACCGGGGATTGTTGGTACGAGTTGCTTTGCAAATGTGATGTTGTTTTGTGTGTGCGTGTGTGTGTGTTTGTATGGTGTACAGTGATGTAGAAACAGTAGTACGACTAATTTACATTATTTAATTGAGATGTTAATAAGGACTAAGGGCTGTGAAAGTTGTTGTGTAACGAACCAAAGAAGAAGAAGAAAAGCTAAGCGATGTTAGTTAATTGTGTTGTTAAGAACATTGGAATAGCGATGAAAGGTAAAAGCTGCTCTCTCCTAGCTAGTACATAAAATTGGTGTAGAAGAAAATTAGACTTTAAGAGGAGGGTGCGACAGCATACACTTACCGAAAACAAAGTGGAAATAGGCAAAGAAAATGTAAGAATATGTGAAACAAGATCGTACGTAACCTAGCTGCTGAATTGTTAAAATATCTTTGTAACAGTTTTCAGTGAAACTTGTAGATATATTATCTAGCTTATGCTAGGCTTTAGTTTCTATTCTGCACCGGAGATGTGCCATGTTTAAAAATGTTTTTAATTTTAGCTTATGTTCAGCTGGCCCATATGAGCATATACGCACGTGAAATCCCTCTATACAATATGAATTATACCTAGGAAATATTTCTTTTAGTTCATTTGCACATTCTTGTTTGTTTTTCAACTCTTGTCACTGGATTCGCTACTTGCACTCTAATCACGTGTGAGCCTAACCGCAACTTCACACAGTGGTGTGAAGAATCGGTAGAATTGAAGTGGTAATAAAGCAGCGGTGGGGTAAAGTAAACTGGAAGATAAGTTTAAGCCGTATAAATCTTAGCAGAGCAGAATTGTTGTGACCCCTAGATTGCGTTGGCTCTTAACGGTCGGTCTTGGCAATTATTTTTAGGTTAGAAAAAATATGTTTTTCACATTAATCAAAGTGAATTCCCCCAAACGGTGAAAATTTTTCTATTTGTAAAAGTTTTATTTGCAAACCTGTTTCTAAAAATAGTATCATATTATTAAATTTAGATTATGCAAGTCTACCATAAATAATATACAATACTTTTTTCCATTTTCAAATTTCTCTCATAAATCCCTATAGCTGTTCGTAAGCTCTGATTTGACTCTTATGTCTGATTGACTAACTGTGAGATACAACCTCCGTGTATCCTCCTTACCACGATCTAAAGATCGAGTATGGTCCTCTTCAGTGTTTGTAAATAGCGTGTAGTAAGGTTGTTTAAATTACAATGGTGAGTATGAGTTATGAGTCTATAGAGCGTTATGTTAGTTTGCCACTGGGTACGCTAACCAGAAGTCCTAGCACATAACAACTATCTCTGCAGATCCTATATTGTGAATATTGGAGTTGTCAGTCTTAAGTGTTTGTTCATGTAATTGTAAAGTCCACAGAGATGCCATTGATTTCTGAAGAAGTGACTAGTCCCTTCCCTCTACGGAAATCCATTCAACAGAAAATAATTAAACTTTTCGATTTCCGACAGGTATAGAACAGATCCGACTGGGATCTGATGGTACAAAGATACTTCCTGAAACTGTGCTCACATTATTATTGAAGAGAAATGTAGACTGTTTGAAAAAATTGGACTTTCTATGTTGGGAAATTGAAGAATTTCATATAGCGGTAATTTTTAGGTTCTTGAATTTCATAATACATCAGTATATTGAGCAACATTTATTTATTGATAAAATCTAAATTGAGTTTTTACCGGAATTATATGTTTCGAGGTCGATAGAGTCGACCATAATTTTGAAAAGGATCTGTTCGTTTTGTATAAGAGAATCATTTCAAAATCACAGGAAGCCCAAACTTACCTGGAAGTTACCGGTCAAAATCCCTCAACCGGAAGAAGAACATTAACTGAATACAAGATTTTTTGTGTGCGGTTTTCCCAAAAAGCTTACAACTATTTTCTTTAGCTCTATCACTTTTATTTGAAATAATGTTTCTAGGAAAATTGATAGGCGAAGGTTTTTTGGGGGAGGGGTGACGTTTGGTTTCCTTTAAAGTGCTATTTCAGTTTTTTGTATGATTCTATTACCTATTTATCGATAGTAAGAATTAAATTGGTTCCTAAAATTGCCGATTTTGTGGGAAATTGGTTGAACGGAATTACCAATTTCCTAAATTGGTTTTGTTTTGTTTTTCAATTTTCTGCGATTTCCTCCACACTAGCGAGATTTTTTGGTATAATAATCTCGTCCAAAAGTCTAACTTTTGTTTGAAATGTTTTTCGGAAATTTCTATAGTTCTCTTAGTCCACTACCATCTAAAGTATTAAATGCCCTAGCAGGTGAGGGTCTTCTTCTTCTTTTTGCCTCCGTGGTCCTTATAAGACCTTGGCCTCCTAGGATTACATCTCTACCCTCTAATATCCTTTTCTATCTAAGCGCTCCTACCTGGCCAAATCTTCCTCAACATCCTGAACGAGGTCAGCTACTAGTTTTTTTCTCCTAAACCTTCGGTTTAGCTAACCTCAGGACAAGATCTGAATCCAACTACATAGGTGTCCAGCCAACTCACTTTCTCACCGTCTCAGCCTTCTCTCTGTGAGCAAAGCACATCTGGTCTTGCTACATATCCCTTAACTCCTGGTTTCTGTAGAAACGGAAATGGTCTCTTTATAGAACCATATCTCTTTCTCAAGATCTTTCTCTCACAGCTATGGTCATGGTTAAGGTTTCGGAACATGGTACTAACGGACGCAGTATAATCTAACTACTAGTTGAGTAATTGCAACCAGCAATTACAAAATTTAGTTGGTTGTTGTTTTTGCTATTATGTTTTACAACTAATGAAATTTATAGTTGGAAAGTAAAATTACAACAGTAATTGTAGTTACAATTTCTTATTGCTATTACTTTTGAAGTGACTAGATTGAACTCGTGAAAGTTTTTGCCAAATGTGAATCAGATCAATAATGAAAGTTAGAAATTAAAGATAAACTCTGAAATAAATATGTAAAAAGCAGAATAAGTAGTAAAACAAAAAGGAAGATTCAAGTAGTTATAGTTGCCAGTTTTATACCTAACTAGCTGAACCCGGCCACGCTTAGCTGTGGCTCATTTTGATTGTAATTATTAGGGAAATAAATAGAAATATGACAGTTAACACAGATTCAGCAAGAAAACACATCATTCAATTTAATACCCTACTTTGCGTTGCTGTGAACTGAAAGGAAAGAAAGGAAAAAATGTTTTCAACTGAAAGAATGTTTTTAAGAGCTGAATGCGCTGTTCTACCTCCTTCCATCACGAAGCACATTACATGATGAAGCAAGTGGCAACGCAATATGGCCATTTGAATGGATTTTAGCCAGGATTAAGGAAATTAAGAACATTTTTCCAGTTCCACCTGGAGCATTCAAAAAGTAAATCCACCGGTATGGTTGGTCGGACCAGATATTTGTGATGCGGCAACTGTTGGAAAAGTGCTGGGAGTACAAAATTGATTTGCATATTCTCTTTATCGACTATCGCCAAGCGTTTGATAGCGTGGATAGATCTAAATTAATTGAAGCACTATTAGAATTTCGGATCCCGTATAAGTTGGTTAGATTGATTAGCATGACAATGAATAATAATAATGGAAAAGTGCTAGTTGGTGGTAAGCTGAGCAAAACGTTTCAATATCGGCGGGCGTAAGACAAGGCGATGCACTTTCAGCTATTCTCTTCAACCTGGCCCTTCATAAGGTAATGCAGAGGCAGAACATTGCCGGGACCATCCTCCAATCATGTAACCAGGTGTGTGCGTACGCGGATGACATTTGTCTGATAGCTCGCAGTGTCCCATCACTTATAGAAACATTTAGTAATCTAAATGAAGAGAGTAAAAAAATGGGGCTAAGAATTAACGAAAGCAAAACAAAGTATATGAGCACTAGCCCAGACTGCAGCTGTGCAGAATTTAAGGCAGAAGGTTTTGCATTCGAACGCGTTAAAAGCTTTACCTACCTGGGGTCCCAACTAAATGATGAAAATAAAATGACAAACGAAGTAAATAAAAGAATTATGTCTGCAAACCGAGCGTACTTTGCTAACACAAAGTTGTTTAAAAGTTCTTATCTATCCAGAACCTCGAAGATAAGGCTCTACAGAACTTTGATCAGGCCAGTACTTACCTATGGTGCTGAAACATGGACACTTACAGCTGCCGCGATAAATAGTTTAAATGGTTTTGAAAGAAAAATTTTAAGGAGGATTTATGGTCCAGTTTTCGATGCTACTTCTCGCACATGGAGGCTCAGAAAGAACTGCGAACTGTATACTTTGTATGGGGACGAGAATGTGGTCCTTTTCATCAAGGCTCGCCGCTTAGAGTGGTTAGGCCACGTTGCAAGGATGCCAGAAGAAGAATGCCGAGCAGACTCCTGCGTGGTACTGTCATAGGCAAGAAGAAGAGAGTTGGCCGACCGCGAATACGCTGGCTTGACGATGTCGAAGAGGACTTAAGAAACCTGGGTGTAACAGGATGGAAAGCAAAAGCAGCCGATAGAGATGTCTGGAGTCGAGTTGTTAAGGGTGCCAAGGCCCACCCCGGGCTGTAGAGCTACGTAGTAAGTAAGTAGTATGGTTGGTCACAGCTTGTATGATCAAATGCTATCTTTTGTTGTTGTGATGGTTGGTTCCGCAGAGCTGGAAAGCATCAGAGACATTTTCCGTGGTAGCCTGCTTCATTTTGTGGTCATCGACCGGTTTGGTCGATGACCAAAAAATGAAGCAGGCTACCACGGAAAATGTCTCTGATTCTATCTTTTGTTCTTGAAGGAGTTTCAGTGTATTTTCTTGGATGCTATCTTTTGTTCTTGAAGGAGTTTCAGAGTATTGAATTAGCTGTAAGTCATTTTGGTGTATGATTGCTCTGTGAGCAGTTCTCTCTCGAATCTTGTATTGAGTGACCTATTCGGGTACCGTTACTCTCAATAGTGCCAACAATTTGCCACACATTGCAAGACAAAGATCTTCTGTGTATATTTCTTCTGTCGGTGTATATTTCTTCTGTGAAATCCAAGCCATGATTATGTGTTTCTTGACGTATTCTGTGCAGAATATTTTCGGCAGAGAGCGCGCCACGACAGCAACGCGTCTGCATCTGTCTATTTCTGCCAAACTCACGAAACGCTCGGAATTTCCCGTTTCCTGGGAACTTCGGAATAAAAAGTATATATAAACACTCTTATATAGGAAATGTAACGTTGTGTAAAAATTTCAAGTCAATCCATCGACTACTATTTGAGTTTTGCGGCCACAAACATACGGATGCTGAATTTATATATATATAGATTACAACTATAACTACATACAAGTTGGTAGTTGCTTTTGCAACCCTTTTTCTCAATTAATAGTTACGGAGTTTCAACTACAACTAGTTTAGATGGAAAAAATAATAAAACTGCTGTAGCAACTATCAATTGTACTTGTTAATTGACATTATAGTTGAAGCTTTAGTTTATAATTTGTAGTTGCTGTAAATTGGTTGAATGGAATTACAAATTTCCTAAAATGGTTTTGTTTTGTTTTTCAATTTTCTGCGATTTCCTCCACACTAGCGAATTTTTTAAACTTGGTATAATAATCTCGTCCAAAAATCTAACTCTACATACACTTTAGATTCTTTGCTTGGACAATACCTGTTTTAAAGGGTAGGTGGACATTGCCGCGTAGCATATGTTTGCCGCATCAGTCTTTGCCGTAAATATTACGGAACTATATGATATTTCAGTAGAGGCATTTCCCCTTGTTAGGATTCCTCCTAGGTTCCCTCACCTTCATAATGAAGTATTGCAGTGAAAGAAAGTTGCGTGTGATTATTTTTAAGAAGTTTCTATTGGAGAAATTGTTAGATTATTATTCAACAATTGTAAATGTAAATATTCAGCCGATGGAACTGAATAATTTGTTGAAATTGCACTTTAGAGGAAAGCAAATCGTCATTTCTAAAATCAAATATTCATGGACGACATGCAGGGCATATTTTTATGATTATTGAAACGCTTCAACACCATAATTTTTCATATAAAACAATGTTCGTTTGATTACTTCTTTCAAATCTACTATAAAATAACGCATTTCAAATGGTATTTAAATTTAGAAAAGAAAAAAATCTAATATAAGTTGCAAGCTAAGTGCACAATTTTAACGTTAGGTTACAGACTTTGGTACGTATCATTGGTCAAGAAATTGCTACGAGATCTCAGCACCTGCAGTTAAACGTCAGATTACATAAACGTCCGTCGTCAGAGTAAATAAAGTTAACAAGTTCGTGTAAGAGAGTTGACTTCAACTTAATATATATGTATCTATTACACACTATACTTGCTGAATCAACATGCTACGACGGATAAAACCCAGATCCTATTACAAACTGTCTCATTTCTTATGCTTATAAATAAAACAAATTATTAGAAGTTTATTTCTTTCAGCAATCTGATAAACTTCATTTCAGATATTTTTTGTTTCTGTGATAGGGAAAATTCAGGCGTGTTCGTCCATCTTCAGGATGTCATAATTAATAAACAGTATCATAACCCTATCCCAGAGCCACAATATATAGTCGAGGAAAGAGAATAGCTAAGTGGTTAGCGTACTGGACTCCCACGCGGAGGACCCGGGTTCGAGTCCAGCTGTGTTTTTTTCTTTACGAGCCTCTACAGCTCACTGTCCGGTGATGGACAATGTTGTCTGTAACGAAAGAACACTGTCCGGAGGCCGGCAGTGCTCTGAGAAGGCTCCGGGCGCCAATGACCTTAGATTTTGACGCGCCTTAAATTAAAAATTTATATGGTCGGGTGTACAGTGCTCTTGCATTGTGCTCCAAGCTGTTGTATTGTTGCTAGTTTATCACAGAATCAATAAAGTTTATCAAGACATTCTGAAACCATAAAATAAGAAAAAAAAACTCTGATAAATGCAGCAGCCAATATTTTTTATTAGGAGTACACTCATAGGAACTCAAGTTCAAATAAATAAATAAAAAATAGCCAGACATATTTTCCAGTTATGGATTTTGACCGCATCTTTCGTGTCGGATTCCATGGTGGTATCAAAACAGAATATGAAATCTAAGCTTTTTTGAGATTTTTTCCTACCCCCCCCCATACACCTATTTCCAGTGAAAACTCAATTACGAAAATTTATCACGATTTCCAGTATTTCTTATTACAGCAGTGATAAAGAGAATCTTAAGATAATATTGCTAAAAAATTTTAATTTTTCATTTTTCTTTCTTACCTGTTGCAGTTGATTCTAACTTACACTTATGGCCTACTATTGAACATCAAGTTGCACAAATTTGAAGATATCACCAAGAATGGTTTATTACTGTTGATAGACAATCGAGAACTGTTAAAAGGTTTTCTAATAGAGTGTATAGAATTTGATGAGGCCATTATATGCTATCCGGATACAAGAACTTGTAAGGAAATCTTACTACCTGATATAAAATCTATGAAAATATTTTGCCCAGGTGTTAATAGTTTTAAAATGGATGCAATAGTAAATTTAACAAATTTAACAATAAAACAAGCCAGTAAATTGACTGGTAGAACATTGAAAGAACTTTCTAATTTAAAATCGCTCAGACATTTCCATATAGAAGATTTGAATTTAGTTGAGATATTATCCACACAATTGGCAAATATCTTCAACTTTGGCTTTAAGAAATTGTATTCATTAGGCATGATAAATTGTAGACAAGTGGACGATTCAGTTATTGGAAGTATAGTTTCTAAAAGTAATCTGAGACAACTGAATATTGACCTTAGACAGGTACAACATCCTAAGGTGTGTTTAAACAGTTTAAAATCCCTAAAGCAACTAATAAATCTTAAATTATTGCTAATCCATTCAAATAATGATGTTCAACTGAAGAAAGCTGTTAATAAACGAAATTGGCTTAAACTGAAAACCATTTCAGTCCTGTATTATTATCCTAGCGCTGATTTACCTGTATCAGAATACCACTACGGTAAAATTAAGCTTAATAAACAACGATTGTATCAGTGTTGGGAGACATGAAAATGTTTAATTTTTTCAAGGAGTTGTCACAAATTCCAGAACAGTGCACAAAAAGTTATTATAATATATAAAATAAAGATGCGTGTGATCATCAAAATAATAATAAATTTATAATAAAATAATTTATAAAAATAAATAAATTTATTAAAAACAAAATCTGTTCATTTAGTTGTTCATTCTTACCTAAAATGACCTCTTTAAGCGTGGCCGCACAACGGCCTACGTCAAGACATGCCACGGACAAGACAAAATGTCTGCAACAAGACGCAATGGATGGAACATAATTGAATCATATGAAGTTACAGAAATTGCCGCTAACAGGTCTGAATCATGATGCTGATGTCAGCGCTGCAGACAATGCGTCCCTTTTCAGTACAGCGTGACTTAAGACATCAGTATTTTGAAGGTGCCGATTAAGTGAAGCATCGTCAACACGAGCGAAGAGCAATTGTCAATAAAATTAGTACAGGCAAGTGAGAAATGTCCTATTATATACGACTATTCTCTAACAGGCTACTTAGTGCCTGGTAGGTAATTGGTATCCTGCTTCTGTAATAAAGGCGAAACCCTATGGAAAAGTTCCTCGTACATTTCTGGGTTCATACGGTAATAAGACTGGAATTTTGTCGGATCGTTCATTTACTCTTGTGTCAAAGCGTACACAACAGCATACTATATACAAGATTGATTAAAATTATGGACCCACCACTTCCTTTTCCTCCTTTTACGTAATTTTAGCCACATATACATTACAACATCGTCTTCATTCGAAGAAGGCATGCTATCCAACTAAAAGGACGCAGACACGTGCTTTTTCGGTGTACGGAGATGAGTCTGAAGCATGAAGTATGTGTCTCCTCATGTCTTGACGCATGCCGGTGTGCGGCCTACTTGCACAGAGCAAATTCAGTTAATATGCTGGTTTTTAAAAGTGTTACTTTATTTTAAAGAAAAATTGCGTCTTTTCAAAGGGAGCAAAAATGGAAATATTTCACAAATAATATTTTTCTTATATTTATATATATATATATAACAATAATGATCACTGTATAATTTTTTAATCAAATTTTGTTGTGACAGCAATAGGGGGGGGGGGGCGGGAATTTTTAATTTTAATTTTCGACACTATTTATTATACATTAATATTTATAATAAAGAAATTGATAATAAATTGTTGAATTGTTTTATACATATATTTATTTTATAATAAAGTAGGCGTTAAAAGAAAAGATACTATAAATTCATATACAAAAAAAAAGTGATTTTGAAATACAGACGAATTTTTCCATTCACCAAAAAAAAAGAAAAAGCAGACTTACTGACAGACAGTAACACAAATAAAAATAATACGATAATATATCGCAGTTTGTTTTTTCTCCTTCTCAAAAATATTCATTTTATGAAATCTTTTAAAAATAATTGAAAAAAAACATATATATATATATTTTTGCACTTTTACAAAAATAATAAAAATATTTTCTTTTAGGAAAAAAACAGATCCATTTTTTGGTAAAACTTCATTACCTTTTTTTTTTTTTTTTTATAGATTTTGTAAAATTGACCAAGAAAATTAAAAAAAAAAACTTTCTTTTTCTCAATATAACTAAAAGAAAAAACTCACTACTGTCTCACATTATCATATTTTAATAAAAACAAAAATTTACACGAAAAATAATGCACGACGTTATCTTATGTTATCTAATTTTTTTCGTTATATATAATTTAGGTATTGACATGCATAATATATAATAAAAAAATTAAATAATTAATACAATTCTACATTTAAATTTAGACTTAATAAATAAATCACAGGTGATTTTTTTTTTTTTTAATTTTTTTATCTTCTTAATTTCAAAAATAGTAATAATAATATGCAATAAGCAATAGAAGTAAATAGTTTGCAAGAAAAAAAAAATCAAAATTTCAATATAAAATTCATATTTTTGCCACACTATAACTTTCACACACAATTTGTTTTTTTCACTCTTTACTTCCTCTAATTGCCGTAAGAGGGAAGTATCGTTTTTCTCTTTAGCTGGTGTTTTCGCTAATTAAAAAAAAAAAGTAAGGAATTTTATTTTGTGTAAATTTAAATTAAAAGAATTTTGGTAATGGAGGGAACTTTGTACTTCAGAATAAAAGTGTTAAAAAAAATATATGGTTTTTTTTTTAAAAAAAAAAAAAAAAAAAGGGGGGAAATTGTATTTAATATAAAATTATTTTACAGTAATGTGTTCAAATTTCAGTAAAAACAATAAAAAACAGCTGGCTAAGGAGACGTCATCTACTTGAGCGCGCGCAACTGTATTTTCAAAACTAATTGTCGAATTATAAATATATTTTGTTCCAACAAAATTCAAAACTGATTTTTTAACTTAAAAAAAATTCAGGTGTCACAAAAATTTTAAACCGCTAACTAGTTGGTAAGTAGTCCAATTTGCGATCGATCAGTCTGCAGGGACACAATGCGTGTAACTAGTAAGTGTGCCCGAACATACACACTAAGTAAGTCGTCTTCACTTGATTCAAGCTTTTTAGATATAATTTAAAAAAAATAAATAAAAAAAAGCGTTCAAACTCAAATTAATGAAACTACTTATAGAGGCCGTGTATGCGTAACCATGGTAATCGAGTACTCAATTGTCCCAAAGCAGAAACTGCTTGTTGGAACATAAATACGAAAGATATGCCGTTTAATATTTATTTTACTTCCTGTTTCTAACCAACACACGTAAATTGTTTTCGACTATTAATTTTTTTTGAACACTTTTTCTTTACTGTAAACAATTTCATATATTAAAAGAAAATAAAAAAAAAACTAAGAGAAATAATATCCTTTACATCTTGTTTTTTTTTTTAAACTGTATATTCATGGTCTTCCAAAAAAAAAATTTTTTTTTTTAATTTCCCCAAAAATAAATTGTTCTTTATTTTTCTTTCTCCGGTAAATAATATTTACAAATAAACCTATTTACAAAAGATATATATTTACAATACAGAAGTAAACAAAAAAAAATCTAAAAATTAATCTTCCCCTTTGCATGCGGTGTTATGCACACGACACAAAACAGAAATAAAATGAAAAAAAAAAAAAATTTAAAAAAAGAAACAGATTCATTTTTGTTTTGCTTTACTATTTAAAAAAAAATACAATGAAATTTTAAATAATGAAGAGTTTTTCTGCTTTTAATTTTTTTTCTTTGTTTAAATCCGGAATAAGTACCACTATCACAGACTCACTCTTACTAAAATGACAATAATAAAAAGAAATAATAATAATCTGCCCCCCACACACACAATTCTTGACAAATTTTTTAAAAATGTTTATTACTTTATACATTTATATAATTTTACAAATATAGGTAAAATGTAAAAATCCATGAATTACTTTTTTTACTTTCCTATACATTTATTTTAATATATATTATCAATTTCATTTTTTTTTTTTTTTTTTTTTTAAATATTCTCTTCAAAAAACAATTAAACAAACGGACCTAATACTCACAAATATTTTCAAAATTTCTTTCCTTTTTTCTTTAAAAAAAAGTATATTCTTCAAGTATATTACATTTTCAAATAATTGTTTTTAAACTTAAATTTGAGATCAATATATTCTTCCATCTTAACTCGCTTCCTTTTTCGCTTTTTGTTTCAATAAACATATATTTATTTCATTAAATACATGTATAGACATATTTATACTTTAATATATATATATAAACAGAGGGGGACTATCATACATTAAAAGATACACATTCGTCATTTTATAAAGAACATTTAAATTCACAAATTTTTATTTTTTTTCAAGTTTCATCAATAAATTTCTTTTTAAAGAAAATGTTCTCGATTATTTTATTTAATGAAAATTTTAGTTGAGCAAGATCCTTTATTTTATAATTTTACTTTTTACGAAAGTTTATAACTATAATATGTATTATTTCAATGTTTCTGTATATTAAAACAAAAACAAAAAAACAGCTGATTCTTGTTGTTTTTTTTTTTAATATAAAGGAGGCAGTGGAATATTTTTCTATACGACCGAAAATTAAAAAAATACGAATTCAAGCTTATTTAATATTCACATAAAAAAGATCCAATGTTTTTTTTAAGTTTGAGTTGTACCTTTTTTTTTAAATATGCGATTCCAAAGGTTCAGCAGCTACCAGTAAACTTTGCGGCCGTAATACGACCAACACAGATGGGCCCTGTCTACGCCATGTGTCCGCTAATAAATCTGGTGAACTGGTTCGCCTTTCAATTTTCCCACATTGTATATCATCCTTTTTTTGCACTACTTCACGTTCTTTATTGTCCAACCAATAATAATTTGTTTTATCAAAATCTTTTGTACCGCCTACCGTATGACGTCGTTTTATCGATCTATCTGAACCGCCGCCAGTTTTTCGTTTCATTTTCTCCTTTTTATTATTAACAGCTGATGATGCTTCCAAAGCTGCCCTACGTTTACTTAAATTCAAATCAGTTTTCTCAGTTTTTGTCAACGAATCCGAACGTTTTAATCTTGATTCTAAATTGGATTCTTTTTTATTCAACGATTCAGTTCTACGTAAATGCCGGCCACCATCTTTTTTCTCTGAATCCCTCTTGTTCAACGATTCTGAACGTTTCAACTTCACTGCCCCACTGCTGGCCGATAACAAACAACAATTCTCCTTTTCGTCATCTTTCTCTACTTCCTCTTTTTCGTCCACTTCTTGCTTTTTCTCTTTCTTCTTATCACATTCAGCCACTACCGCCGATGGAGGGCTATTTTTTGGCTGACATACTCCAGGTACCACCTCCAGCACCTTAAACTAAAAAAAGTATCTCAATTATTAGAAAAAAAAGTCACACTTAGGCAAAAAAAAGGGGGTTAAAAATCAAGTAACAACGCTGGATGTTGTCATATAAATTCTGTAGTATCATCGCGATACTAAAATTTGGAAATGGTCTATGGAGTTTTCATAGATTTTCGACGGGCGTTTGATTCAGTGAATCACAATAAGCTATGGCAGAAGTTATTTGATATAGGGGTGAGCTCTGGAATAATTCGAATCTTGATGAGTCTTTATGAACGTGCCTCCTTAGTGGTGAATCGTAGGGGTGAATATTCATGTGAAATTGATGTTCGCGGGGGTTGCTACAGGGCGAATCGCTTTCTCCGCTACTGTTTGCTCTGTACCTGAGCGATATAATTAATTTCTTCCGAGAAGGGGGGGCCTCGGGTCTGAAAATTGACGACTGTCATGATTTATTAATGTTATTATTTGCGGACGATTTGGTCATCTTGGGTGATTCCTGGATCGATGTCTAGTCAAAACTTAAATTATTGAAAAGTTACTGTGCCAAAACTACCTCACTGTGAACACCGAAAAAACAAAAGTTATTGTGTTCCGAAAGGTGGGAAGCTTAGAAAATGAACAATTTCCGATATCAGGATGAGGTGGTCGAAAGAATCAACAGCTATGTTTATCTTGGTGTGCCCTTCGGTGTGAGTGGTAAATTTAACTTGGCGTTGGCCTATTTCAAAAGAAGAGCTTGTCTGACAATAAGTAGGGTAATTGGTATCTTGAGGCGCAGCAGGGCTGATAGCTGGGAGTGCACCTTAAGGTTGTTCCAGGCAGTGGTTCAGGCCACATTTCTGAATAGTGCCGAGTTATGGTCTGTGTCATACTTAGAGCAGGTCGAAGTGGTACAGACGGGTTTTTTCAAAAATTTGTATTTTTTGCTCAGAAGTACTCCTCACAGTTTTGTCCGAATGGAATTTGGTCTCCAATAAGTAAAAGTTCGGATCTTCGCGAGTATGCTAAGGTGGAGGATTAAATTGTTGGAGATGCCAGATGATCGAATACCGAAGGTCTGCTTTCGACGCTTGCTATACCTTGATTCCGGAGGAGGTGGACCGCAAGTCTTTAATTGGGCTTTCATTTGAGATCCCTGTTGAGTGTAATAGGTTGTGAATATTTGTATGGCCAGACGGAGCCTCATTTTTTGCGTAGAGAAATGCCGAATTTGTTGGAAAAATTCCATAAACATTGTCTGGGGGCAGATATTGATGGTGTGTGCGCATCAAGATATAATCCAATTTACAGATGTATTAGTTCCCTGGGAGGAGGTGAAGACTATCTTAAGTTTAGAGTTTGCTTTAGCAAACTTAGGATTATGTGTCAGCTGCGGTTAAGCTATAAAAATACAATTAAAATTTATTATAACCATTGCACTTATGCCATTGACTGTGCTGGAGTATGTACGGTGTGTTCACGGCGTGAGCCTGAGTCTCTGTACCACATTCTCCTAGTTTGTCCCGTTTATGCCTCCTTGCGCTCTCGTTATCTTAGTAGACACTCTCAAGATCTCCAAGATTTGTTAAATGTAACCACTATTGACCAGCTGAATGATTTGTATTATTATATTGTTAATGTATTAAAGCTGAGAGCGTTAGTTATAGATGAATGAGTGAGAGTGACTGTTGTATAAAAGTATTATTTTTTTGAATGATTTTGCTTAATTTGTTTTATATTATACTGATATTGTCTATATATATTCATAATATTTTTATAATGTCTGTTTTTATTCTGGTACATTGCGTCACCTGTTAATTATGGAGTGTTTTGTTCAGTTTTAAAATTTTTTATAATAAAATTGATTGGATCGTATGTATTGTATTAATTGTAATATTAAAGTAAAGATTGTATGTAATGCTGCTTAAGAGTATAATGTAATTTTATAATGTATGTATGTAAAGTAATAATGTAAAGATGCACTGTACCCATTTGTATGGCCGCTTGGCTTCACAAATTAAATAAATAAATACTAAAATTTGGATATACGATGACACTAGAGGTACTGGGCAAAACTCAAATACATCACGATTATACGACTGCCACGCAACTTCATTATAACGCATCACTAGCCAGTTATTCAGCAGAGATAAATCTTGACCCACTGTGGAAATCTCTCAGCCTACAGGCAAAGACTGAATAGGTCAGAATAGTTCCGTCATGTCAGCAGAATAAATTTCCGGCTTTTTTCTACCGATAATGTTCTCCTTTACCGGCCTAAAAGTAGTCCCGGAAGGCCAAATACGAATTCATTGCATTAAATTTAAATCTTGATATTTATTAAATTTTAATATAATAAAATAAGCAATAAACACGTCTTTCTCCTCCGGTAATTATTCAGAAAATTTCGAATTTTAACTAAATATTAGCAGATGGAATCTGTTCTACACTAAATGGAACTTTTGGAAGGTAGCTTGACGTCCCACTTCCCCGCCAAAACTCTTAAAATCAAAAGCTTCAAACTGAAGTGATAGAACTTTGCATGAGTATATCCATTCAGTTAAGTCTTCGGATCGGGTTTTTAGTAATTCGATTTCCGTCACAATCGAAATTTTGGCAACATGTTTAATTCCAATTAACATTATATGGATAGCATAACAGAATAACAGCCTGGGCGGACAAGTTGGTTAAGGTGGGATCCTCACTACCGTTTTATGGTCCCCAGCCAACAGTAGCCGTCATCAAACAATTTTGTAACAAAGAAATCAAACAACGGAGGAATGGAGAAGCTCTAGAGCGACACGGAAGGTTGTCCCTCGGCTAATAGATTTATAAACATAAGGCAGAGGGACTTGAAGTATCTTCTCTTCCTCAGTAGGATTCAATTGTGGAGGTGTATTGACCGGACACTCTTGGGTAGCCAGTGATTTACACAAAATAGGCAGGACGTCTAGTCTTTTCTGACAGATTTTTGACGAGGGAGTCACGGAAACGGTGAACCACTACCTAATTCGGTGTCCCCGTTTCACTAATACGAGGTTACGCATATTTGGGAATGCAACACTCTCAAGGAAATGAGTTGGAGATAAAGATATCTTAAGATATTGTATTTAGATCGGTAGATTATTGGAGAAGGTTCATAAGAACGGCTTTAGAGGAGGGAATAAGAGCCCAATAGCCTTAACTTCTGCGTCTTCGGGCAACCATTCTTAATCGTATAACAACCGTATGAATCCTGAAAAGGCACTTTAGTAATCGATTCTCCTAAAAAAGTGTTAGTTCTAAATATTTATGAGAATCGTTAGAACCGTTTTAGATTTTAAGTTTTTGCTGTCCAATGCTTATGTGTTCCAACAGACATTTTCAAAAAAAAAAAAATCACTTTTTCGTGCCAAGGAGATCTATAAATTTATTATTTCCGGAAAACTCAATTTTGAAAAAATAATCTGATATGAATCCAAATTCTTCCATCTTTTACAGTAAATAAGAGATTACAGATAATTAAAACTAAACAAAACATCATACCTCTAGGTTGGGCGAGGTGAAACTCCTGTGTAATGAGGGGTCCCTGAACGAAAGATTAAGATCTAAAGAATTGTCTGTAGTTGTTGTGATGGCCGTTGCAGCTGTTGACGTTGTTGACGTAGTAGTGGTGGTAGTAGTGCCTGAATCATCGTCATCATCATCATCACATGAAGTGGTCTCTGGTATATGCTTCGTCACTGGAGACAGCAGCCCTAGCGACTTCATCTTCGCATCAAAGGTCAACGTCAGACTGGAAACTAGGTCGCCCCCACCCATGCCTACAAATAAAATAACAAATAATTCTGTAGTTACTATAAATCGATTATATTACACATATCGTGTTTATTTTAAGGTTGGTTAGATTACTAACGAATGGAGGCCGTATAAAAATGCCTAAATCACAAACTAAAAATATGATTATATTATTCAAAAATTAAATAATGGGCAATAAAAATAAAACAAAGGTTAGGAAGTTATTGTTACATTTAGTATTTAATTAAGTAACAACAAAGCAAGGTTTAAGGTATTTATTACATCTATAAAAATATAAAATAAAATCAAAAATCTATTCTGAAAGAACATAATCACACAACGAGTCCAATCAAATAAAATTAACTAAAACTGGATAATATTAGTCAGCTTGAAAAAGAGGTCCTTACAGCTTATTTTAGGCCAACCGGTTTGCAAATTGCAATTAACCAAGCCTACTATTTCATCAGTATTTTGTCACGTTGGATTAAAAACTTGAAAGAAATATACTTTGGCAGAAAACAAAGCTCTAGAGATGCTTTCAATATTGCTCGACCAGATTATGGAGAGAAAATTTTTCTCTTAAATTAAATTAAACAAAAAATTGGCAAAACGAATCCGCTTTGAATTCAAAACGCACAATTAAGGGGTATACATAATAAATAATGGTGCGGCAGATTTTATCCACCATTGATTGTTTGATACTAAATATGCTTTTTCCTGTTGGAAGTTGGTCAGGGTAGATTAAAAAAACTTTACATCCTTGCCAACGTTTCGGAAATATATATTTTCGTGCTCAAGCTACAGGCAAAATGACGATTCTTATACATTGGAAAAAATTGCAGTGAAATAATTAACAATATACTAAAAACTATGTAAAATAAATGACACATTACCTGAAATGTATTTTTTGTGATTTTAATATTTAAATTACAGTTGTTAGGTATTACAGTAGCTGTAATTATAAATATTAAAAATCACAAAAAATATATTTCAACTAATCTATCTTTTATTTTACATAGTTTTTAGTATATTGTTAATTATTTCACTGTAATTTTTTCCAATGTGTAAGAATCGTCTTTTTGCATGTAACCCTGAGGATATATTTCCGTAAATTGACAAGAATGTAAAGTTTTTCAATCAACCCTGACCAACCTCTAAAAAAAAAGCATATCGCAGTGTACATAGAATGGGCAGACGTCTTCCGAGGTATTCAGGCTGGGGTATACGGGCCGGGAAACTTGACGCCCTTGGAAAGTTCTATCAGCGAAAACTCAACAGCACAGAGCTCATGTATTATCAATTATTAGAGAGGGAATGCCCTGGCAAACTTAATAATACCTAGACAGGCCCATCCCTCTCCTTTAGAAGGTAATTAGTTGGCAGAAAAGGCGCAGTAATCCCTTGCATGGACCGGAACCCTTATATATGGGATAAGGGAACCAGATTCTGTGGATGGTTGGAGGAGATTTCATTAAATCTTCTCGACGGATTCGCGACGCTATCATTCAGTAAGCGTTCAGAAAAGCCTGAATACAAAGTATTGGAGGCGGAGATAATCTTCTCAGATCTGAAATTTCTTAAAGATATAGATCAAAAAGGGAACTTAAGTTTAGAATGACTACACCCAAAAGGGAGCAAAATAGATCTTTCAAGGTTGCAATGCACTATATCCTCCCAAAAATTTTCATCCTCAGACAACACTTGGAATTCCACATCTCCATATCCACATTGAAACAAATTCCTTCAGGTATGTAATTGTTGTTCAGTCCAGCCTAACAATCTATGGCCAACGCAGATGGCAATCTTAAAGAGGTCCATTGCACCGAAAGCATAATATAATAATATTCTCTTCCAAAGACTTAAGAACTGTAAGAACCTCATTCAAAGAATAGGATCCTATATAAAAAAAAAATAAATAAAAAAATCTGTTGAGGAACAATCACATGACTCTCTCTTACTCCAATTATTTACAAATTGTCTTTAAAATTTGAACTAAAGAGACCACTGCTTAGGAAGGAACCAGATTCGTTCAAAAAACACCTAAACAAGTGGGGATAATTAGCTCAGAATCTTTGTGGAAGAGAAGAAAACGGCCTCGCACCTGTTGTTCGATTGTGTTGCAATCGCTGCACTGCACTATGAGATCTTTTGCACATTGAGACCAAAGGAGATAATAGAGAGCCGGTTAAGAAAGCTCTCAATCTCATGAAGAGGAGAGGTTTCTCATACTAGATAAACATTCATTTAAAGTCCGTACTTCCCCGATTGTTATGGCTGGCTTTTGATTGAAAACTTCGGGACAGATGCTGCGATTATTCTTGTTGTTTCTTTTTTTTTTAGATATTAAAACACACTCACAATGGACCATTCGCTAAAAACATGTTTTTTCCGTACCCACCGGATTTCAAAACATGTATTTCCGATGAAAACTCAATTTGGAAAAATTTGACACGAACTCAATACTACTTCATCTTACCAGGAGTAAGGGAAAGTAAAAAGGAATACAAATAATAATTAAACTTTAAGGAATATTTTACAAATATAAATGAAGAGAGAGCTTTTGGTAGATTAAATAAAGCTAAAAAACAAATTAAAAAAAAAAATCAATAAAATAAATGCAAAAATTCATAATGTAAAAGTATTTGGTCCTAAATAACATTTGATAACAGTTAATGTAGCAAATGATCAAATTAATGATGTTATACAATAAATTGAAAATACAAAAAACAAAACTGATAAACAGGGTGAGTGAAGAAAATGAACGTTGTGCGCAGGTCTGGTAAATAGGCTGTTGGTATATGGTGGTCGCCATCACACACAACATTAAATTAACAACAGGTGTTATTTTTTGGTTTAATTTTTTTTTGTTTTTGTCTACCTGTTCTTATCATTGTTGGAGCCTCCAAGGAGGTATCCGGCATCTAATGTCCATTCTTCTCATTTCTATAAATCAGTATTTAATCATGTTGAATATCATGGTTGGGTCCGCAATATTGGATTACATAAATGATTTTATCCATCATACTTCATTTTGCTGATTCTAACCGGTTTCGTCGGAGTGTGGTGCGTGACAGAAACAAAAAGTTGAAGTCAACTCTCTTCACTCTGACGATAGATGTGAGAATCCAAAACGGTGAGAACCAGCAAAATGAAGCCATGACTGTGATGGAAAAAATTATCAATATGTTGACAGTATTCAATATGTTCAATATTGTAAGGCTTCCCCATTATCTCTCCCTTATTAGTATTTCTAGTTGACCAAGTTTTTTCTCGGTGCTAGTTGCTAAATTATTCAAGAAACTCATGAGTATTGGAGCATCAAACTTCTACAGATAAATTAAACTATTTTCCAAAAATAAATAAATTAAATTCTGGTAAAAAACATAATCGAGAGTTTTTCCAGCTTTGCAGACTAAAAACCGTTGGAAGTTTTTTTTTTCTAAGCAAATCAAATGATAACTCGAGGAAAACCATTCAGCAAACGTGTTTTTCGCAATTCTGACAGAAACTATCATGTCAGAACCCCTCTTTTTCTTCCTGGTGATACATTTCTGAAAATTTTCATTTTTTGAGTTAAATTTCCTAGTTCATACACATAGACCACTGGTTTAAAGAAGAAAACAAATTCTGAAATCTCAAAATATGTTATTTCCATTGAAAATTCCATTTCGATTATATGACACGAGCGCAATATTTCATATTACAACAAAAAAAGAGAGGAACAAATTAAGGATAATGGTCAAAAGACCTACTAAAGTTTGGATTTAAACCAAGGAAGCCATCATTAAAATGTTATCCACGCTAGAACAGACAGCATTCTTGGTTATTGCTTCTCACAGTTTTGGCGCATGTTGATCTAGCTGCTAATAAGCAAGGGAGGCATGAATTCTTATGCAATGTAGTTCTAATGTTTAACATCTTTCTCTATTTTTGTATTATATATGCGAGGTTTGTGAGTTTCGGTCCTGGTCACCTGAGTTTCTCAGCAGCAACAATTTTCATATCATATGGCAATGATGACCTCTTTATTGCTTGTCTGCCACAAGATGCACATCTGAATAATAAGCGGCATCGCTCCTGCTCTGGAGGCTTTTCTCCTTTAAGAAAGATATCCCTGCGCTTCGAAAGTAGTAATTTATTTATGTGAATAAGAGCTACGAGACATCGAATATGACACTTTTCTTTGACCCCCACTAAATCTGTCCGAATATTAGTAAATCGTGTAGGCAGTTAAAAATCTCCCGGTCCCAGTACAATAAATGCCGTGCGTTCTTAAGGACCGGCCTCGATTCTGTGTTCAAAGCGCAAAATCTTCATCATGAGATACTGCTTTTTTGTGCAAGCACTGGATATGAAGAAAGTAAATTATGAACCTCCTTCGGGACGGATGACATGGCTACCATTTTACATAAGGCTCGCGCATAACCCTCATTAACATTTCTACTTTAATATTTCATCGCTTTCAATTAATCCTAGATAGTGATTAGGTGCTTTTATTCCTATTACTATTTTTTTTAGTAGTTTCAAACAGGCTAGAGTCATCACTGCGAATAGTTTAATTTAGCTGAAAAAACTGTGGAATACACCACCCTCGATGTCTATTTTTTTTTTTTTTTAAATAATGCTATTGTCTTGATTTATATAACTTTTTCAATATTAACAAATGTAATTAAGAAAAAAAATACAACCATAAATATTATTATTATTAATATATTACTTACTGTCAATATTATTATTGTTGTTGTTATTATTGTTATTGTTCTGTAAATGATGTGAAACGGCAATGTTAATATGATCGGACAATGAATCAAGTGAACCAGATTTCACCACACGTTTATGATGTAAAGCATTATTGGTAGCAGATTGATGTCTGTATGTATGTAGATCAGGATCTTCACTACTGCTCAACTGGTTGCCCATACCGCCTCCAGGACAAGTGATCTGTCTCCATTTGGCTAAAGGAGATGAACCTTCTGATCTCTTCCTTTCCTCTTCACCAGCTATCTTACTTGATATAGCTGTACAAACAAAAAAATTAGCTTAAAAAGCATAATCTCTTAATAAAATATGGAAAACTTTATTTCTCCAGTGCTCTAATCACAAACCTGTCGGAGCTGTCGGTTTGATCCAATCTTTCGGATTTACTTTTTTATCTCTTTGTAACATGGCTTTAGTTTCTAATTCAAATCTGAAATAATGATATTAATTAAATAAATGTCCTGAAGAATTTGAAAGGTCATAATTTTCAATTTTTCAAAAAACAAACCACTTCTGACTAATATTCAGAGTTTTAATAAAAGTGGTTTAATAATAACCTTCGTATCCTTTCTTGTGTAGTTTCAGATAATCCTGTATATGTAATGATAGTTCCTTCTTCTGTTGTAGGCTGTTTAGTTAACATTGGACTCAGGTTAGGTTTATCTTCTGTTTTTTCATCAACTTTCTCTGTAAACAATATTATCCACTTTTATAAAAAGTAAGTTGTGTGTTTTTTTAAAGGACAAAACCTAGAAGAAAGAATGAAAATGAAATTATTTAAACAATATTGTGAACATTCTCCCTCCATAACCACTGACGATGATATCAACGTGTATCGTCTGACACACACCTGTAAACGCACGAATACAAGTACAAAAAATACTATGTTTCCTCCAAACTGGTCGAGAGTTTGTATATAAGTATATCAAATTCGTAGCTTAAAAATGTTCATCAATGGCGATTCAAAAAGTTTAAAAAATATTTAAACGTAAAATTAAGAAGGAACAGAAATACTTGGAGCAAGGGAAGCCAAGGCCCACCGGCGGGCTGTAACTCTATGTAAGAAGACGAAGCAAAAGAGGAAGAAGAAAACAAAAAGAACAACAACACGAAGGAACAACACGAACAAAAAAGCTGTGATTTTTAGAAACACCACCGCCAGTCGATAATTGGTGGCCATATCAACATCTTAGAAAACAATTAAATACGAAGATATTATATGCCATTTACCTTCTTGACTAAGTGATGACTGTAGAAGACTGCCAGAGAAGATAACCGATTCTCTGACACCAGTTGCTATTGCACCCGCAACAGATTTATCTTCACCATTACCACATCCGGTTGAAATATTTCCAGTGGACGAAACTGTTTCCGGTTCACTAGAACCTCCACTTACTAGCATACTACTACTTCCACTACCTCCGCTGCCCCCACTTGACTTCCTACCATCCTTCGCCCTCTCACCTGCTGTTTTCTGTAACATATTTATTTATTTTAAATAATAAAATTAACGAATGGATATTTAACATATCATAGAACAATTACAATATAAATTACCACGAAGAACTTTCTCTTGAAGTAACTAATATTAATAACTAAAACATTCTTTAACTGAATAGTCCTTAAATTTCTAAGTAATTTCCTTAAAATGTTTTAATTTTATTATTACTTTTAAATGATATATAACTAAATTAAACAAAAGATGATTTGATAACTTGAAGAAATAAAGTAAAATAAAATTACTATTATAATAAACAAGAATATTTGCATTACTGACTAAATTCAAACACTATATTTTCCACAATCAAGCATGCTCTCTCTATACCTACATTTTTATTAAATTTCATGCAAAGTTACAAATTGACAATAAATATACCTGAAATTTGGTCAGACAAAGAAAAGTATTTCAGTTAAAAGAACAAATCAGGCAAATATTCTATTAGTTATTACTGGGACTATGATTAACATTCAGTAATACTTCGTATATCTGTTTTTAAAATTTTAAATAAAGTGTCTGGGAGCCTTCCACAACACCTGTTTATAGATTTTTAGTAGACACAAGATAACTGACAGAAACCAGCTGATGTTGGCTTTATGCCACTTAAGTATACCGAGAAAGTTCGTTGGGATAGCCATTTTTTTACGGAATTTGAAACAAGTGGCTTGAGAGAACTGTGGCTGTTTCACAAAAAAATAAAATTAATTCTTAACAGGACAATTATTGGGTCGATGATAATCATCACCGAGTTAATGATAGCTCTCGAAAGAGAAAAAATGAGAAAAGTTGAAAACTAGACACAAATTAAGGGTTCTGCACGGTTTCAACAAGACCGTTTGTTCCATTATAAATCTTGCGAGAGAGCGGGCATACTTTAGAAACAAAGAAAGACAATTTAAGCACTGAAGATGGATCCCAGTAATCACATTATTTTACTGCGTTTATTAACGTTCTACTTAACTATATACTTTCTCAAATAAGTATTTGATAAGGACCAGACATTCCGAGTTTGCAAGCGAATTTCTAAGACGGAAATTCATGCGCTAGTCAAACATGTGTCCAGTTTAACCTCGACAGAAAGTAAACAAATCAGGAGAGTGTGATCTTAACCGCTAGATCGCCATTAAAGCTCTCAACTGACCTGTATGTAGCAGTTAAAGCTTCTCCTTCTAAGGTCGGAACCCTCTTATGGATAAACGACGACCATCTCTCCGGAAAGAGCTTTGTAACTAGAAAAAAGTCAAGAGAATACTGCTCTGGAGAGTTCTCCAAGAACTGAGCCACTTACGACCAGGAAAGAAAATCAGAGTCTGCGCCTATCTGACTGAAAATCGTCTCCACATGTTCCCATGATTAGTTTCCAACTCATGGGGAATTGCAAATCAGGGGGCAACTGTAGAAAAGCTGGGCCTAGAACCTGAAAGACAGTACCTGGAGATTTTGTGAAGCGATGAAGAGACTCTAACAGATCTCCTAACAGAATGCGACGCTTTCATCTAGGGAAGTTTTAGAAGCCAGGATACCTACCGAGTGTTGGAGGAAACATTCTCTTTAGAACCTTCTCAGATTCTAGGATTTCTCTTGAAGAAATTAACTTAGAAGGGTTGCTATAAATTAAGAATCATATCCTGGTATCAGACGGAAAACAATAGACCTCTTTTGTTCGCAATGAACTACACCTCTCAAAAAAAAAAAAATATTTAAATTTAAAGAAGTATATATTTTTGTATTAAAATATCATATTAACCAATAATTAATTGGTATTAGTACCAATGAAGCAAAAACTAAAGTAATCGTTTTTACTTTCTCTTACTGTGTTGAAGAAGAAAGAAATATTGTGACCGTGTCAAACTTTCGAAACTGAGTTTTCATCGGTCCAAAAAAGTGGTTTTTAGAAATTAGCTCTGCGAGTGGTCAGCTCAGAAACGGAAAAATCGCAGGAAGCTGAACCTTAGCATTTCATTTATGTTCTGTCAGGCGTCGCGACACCTAAGATTTTGGTCAAAATCGATCGACTGGATATATACCGCTTTACTGAATAGATTTTTTCAGTTTTTTGAGATTTCTCGAAAAGGGCACCGACGATTATTAATGAACTAATCATATAAAGAGCTAAAATTTCTATTTGCGATTTTTTCCCGAGAAAATTCATTTAAGGAGTGTTCTAGGGGATGTTAGGTTGAACGTTACGCTTTCTCTAAAGTGCCATTTCAATATATTATACGATTATATCATCTACATATAGCATTAATAAGAATTTATGTTAGGCTGAAATTCCGAGTTTGTAGAAAATCGACTTTTATATTATTTCGGATGCACATTATTTTTTTACCAGTTATATGTTAGTAACGGTAACTAGTTAATAACCGTATAAATAGATAATATTTGTAACATAGGTAAATAACCTTGTAAATAAACCAAAATCAAAAAATAAAACTAAGTAAGTCGTAATAAGAGAAAGTCGTGTGAGTGTTTCACATTAGATTTTTAACAACCAACTAATTCTCCGTTAAGATTTTCTACTTTTAAATTATCTATTAAAAAGGATTTATTAAAATTTCAAATTTCTTTTCCTGATTCCCCGCATTCGTCCTCTACTAACATAGCAAACGAAAAAAATTCTTTCTATTGATAAAAAGATGATAAAATAGTTTCAAATTTTATTACATAAGAAGTTTATATGAAATTTGCCGCCATCTCCTAGAAGTGAATTTTTGTTACTGTAACCAGAAATTGCAAAATGTGATACTTAAAATTTCAAATCTGTAATTTCCTTTAATATCTGAACTGGCCTTTTAATCAATCAACATTTTTTTTTTAATTAATCTTAATTTTCATGAATGAAAATATTTTCTCAATTTGAAGGAATATGACTTTAAATATATGGATGAGGGGTCAGCAATGCTGGATAACATCAGGTATTTTATCGTCGTAGCATGTATATTTATAGTGTTCCTGCCCGTTTTCGGATTTTCATCCATCGTCAGAGCAAGTTCACAAAGTTGAGCAAATACACAACCCACAAATGTGAGTATAATAGAAACATTAAATTGAAGTGAACTCTTTACACGAACTTGGTGAATATGCATGCAGGAAAACTATAAATATGCATGCTACGGGGATAAAATACCAGATGAATGACTTTCCTAAGAAAAAAAAATGTGTACCGCATACATACTAATCACTGTGCATCACTTGTTCTTTTAATGGGAACCCCATAAGTTACGAAATAAGAGTTCTAAAAAATTTTTCACTTACAACATCTAAGTAAACTCGTAAAACTGATAAAGGCATAAGTTCAATACTATTATTATCTACTACAAAAAAGATCAAAAACCAGAATTAATTATGAAACTTGTAAGTATTACCATTATCCGACAAATAACATATACACAATCGAAAATAATATAAATATATATTCGGATTATATTCAATATTTAATAAATGTTAGTCACAAAAAAGAATGGAGCAACTAAAAATCACTCAATCCGAAATTGTGTGTGAAACATACATTATATGCTATTAAGGAAATAAATAAGGAAATATTATCGAAAATAAGAAAAAACAAATTAAATATATCACTTAAATAAATAAATGGTAGAAAGAGATAATTATAAAATTGGATGTGGCTATTATAAAGGATAAGTGAAGAACATGAAATAAAAGTTGTGAGAGGATTAATTAATTAATTAATAAGTGAAACAAGTTATATGCAAGGGCAAGAGAAAAAAAAACTGTCAGTAGATTGTATCAACATATACACAGTCGGACGGTGTAAGAACATTCGAAAAACCGATAAATAATAAGAAAAACCAGAAACAAGCTAAGATGGACATCAGTTATTGTTGGTATCGTACATTGTACATTAGTCATTACAAATAGGACTGTTGCAGAAGTGGCTATGAAGCCAAAATCCATTGCGGCCTAAAATATGTATTATTGTGGCTCTCTTAATGTGGAAGTGTAAACTGCATAGTGCATGGCAGTTAGGTAGAATTTCGGTAGCTAAATCCAATTACTCGCTCTGTAAACTACCTCTGAATTGCTTTTTGGTTACTACTGTAAAACTAATTATTGCATTGTTCCAAATTTTAGAACATGGAGTGCGTGAGAACAAAATATCTAAAAAATAAAAAATCACAGGAAGCTCAATTTGATATTCCAGTTAGGTATAACTACACCGCAGTTGAGACCACGGATTCGGTCTAAATCCACCGATCGGAAATGCGATTTTAAAGTTTGTTTTTTTTAGTCATTCGTGATTTTCTCAAAAACTGCACCAATTATTTTCAAACTTCATATATTCTACTTAACTCTAAGCTGTCACAACTATTTGCAATATTTTTATTTTCCAGGAAAATTGCTATTTGGAGTCCTGGGAGGAGGAGGCGGAGCAGCTTTCCTCCACACGGTTACAGGAAGGATAGTGCACATATATAACATACATGGACGGATAGAAAAGTGTTTCAAATGCTATCAGGGTTCAAAGACTGGTTTGCACTGCAAAAAAGTGGGGTTTACCTTGCAGCTGTGAGGTAAAGTATATAGGCCAGACTAAAAGATTAACCACAACACGCCTTAAAGAGCATATTCATGCGTAAGGCATAACAAAACGGAGAAGTCGGCTCTCGCAGGACATTCGGCTACAACTGGGCATGCGATAAATTTTGAAGACATCAAAGTCCTTGCCCAAGTAAACTATTATTACGAATGTGTCTTCAGAGAGGCAGTGGAAGTTGAGAAAGAGGAAAACTGTCTAAATAAAGACGATAGACTCCATCTATGCAGAACATGGCTGCCCCTGTTCTGGGAAAGAAGAGAAAAAGTAAGGAAAAAACGTGATTTTCCGGAGTAGAACAAGATTAAAACTTCGCTGGGAGGGCAGTAGGATGGGAAACTTAGACCTGTCACCCACCAGCCAACCTGGGCAAGGAAGAGGAAATTAAGTCCCGTTCACCAAGTTGCAAATTCAAGTGCTTTTCTGGGAGACCCATATGTAAGGTTTTAATTTAAACCGGCGTTTACAAGCTTCGCAGCAAAAGGGTTCAAACAAATGGTGCTGCTGTAATCACAAGACACACTCAGGTAAACAAGTATAATCTTTTCACCTTTCTAAGGCAAGCCCAACTAAACGTTTAGTTTTCTTTCTACGGTAGACAGTAGTAAATCACCTAGCATACGAGTAAATCACCTAGCACCTCATACACTGCTATAGGTATACCTTGAACCAATTGATAAATGATAAAACTGTTTTGTTTTTTTTAATTAAAAAGCTTCATCGATTGACTTATATTTTAGTATCAATAATATACTTTATATTACACCCACCGAATCTGGCTACAGCGGATTAATAGTTAGCAATTCCGACAAGGCACAACTCGTTTCACTTTCAAAAATAGTAAAGAAAAAGAATATGACATTAACAATAATCAAAAATGTAAGTGTACAGAAGAAAATTACAAGGAGTTAAATATTTAAGTGAAAAATAATGGGTGTGTTAAATAAATACATAATCTCAAAAATAAAAAAAATAAAATGAAATAAAAAAAAAAAGTCACACAGAAGAAGAAGCTTTAAAACTTACCTCCAATTGTATGATTTCATCACCGGACGAGGCCACCTGTTTCCTGGATTTCGTCTTTAACATCTTACGATTAGCCGCTGTTATTATCGACGACACAATATCCCTTCTGGAAACTTCTCCTTTCATTCCTATGTCCAGAGAGTGAGAGTATGGGTTCGCAGACACAATTAAAAAATAAAAATAAAATAAAAAATTCATGCAGTCTCGTTTCATTTGAAAAAAATAAAATAAAGTGAAATAAACAAACTAATAAATGTTAAAAACATAAAAAGTAAATAATGAAATAAATAAAAAAGACTTAAAACTCAAAACAAACTAACAAGGCAATTTGGTAATTCTTGGAGCTTTATTAAACTTATGAAAAATGAAAATTTCTCCAAAGGCGAGTATTTTCTTTAGATGTATTTCAGTATATTACTTTTAAGTAAATAAAATAAATAAACCGCTAATAGTCAGTTGGCTAAAACATTACACAGTGAAACTTATTAATAGCTGAAATTATGGCGTAGATCTATAAAGACACTATATATATATATATATATATAGCTATCAATGAAATTTCTAAATAAAAAAAATCGTTCTCGCTTTGGTGCCTTTGTTTAGAAGAAAACGAGAAAAAACAAAATATCCAAAAAATACCACAATCGTGACAGTAGAGTGTTGTGAAATAAGTCATTATTTATCAAACTAAAATAATAATACACACACAAATAAAGTGATCTCTGTGCAATCAATATATAAAAAAAAAATATAGGTTCACTAATTTAAAGTATTCTTTAAATCACTAGATAAAGCGTGTGTTTTTTAAGGATTTGGAAATAAAATTTCTTAGGGAGAATATTAACTTAACAAGGTCCAAGATGTCTGCCTAGATTGGATATATCGGAGGTAATACACTGATGAAACTATTACAAACATTTCTGAACAAAATACATTGAATTGCTGTAAATATATCTTCACGAACATACAAACAGAGAAGCTGATTTCAGGCGCTTAAACTAAGATCTAACTAATAGAACTAAAAGATATCTTTTTCTAATCCTTCTCATACACACATTACCCAAAGAGAAATATACCTTCTAGAAGACTGAAAAAAACCGACTTTGCTTTCTTTGAAGATAAGATTATTAGTCTATCTGTCTGTTACAATGTAAAAGGAGAGCCTCCATTATTAACGAATTCATTCTTTGTCTTAGGGCCATGGATTAATATGAGCGAAAATATTATCAATGTACTCCCGGGGACACCCCATTCCTTAGAGATAAGGGTTAAGGTTCCTGAAAGTTTAATGTGATGTTGCTAAGTTCAACATTGGATAGCACATATACTAAAACACTGCTAGGCGAATCACAAATATATTTTTCACTCATACTGAACCAGCCGAGTCAATGGCAACTAAACAAAATTTATGTATACAATGCACAACATTTATATATTGGTGTCTGAAGAATTAGGTAATGTTTAGTAATACTTCACTTCAGTTTAGCGAAGTTAGACATTATACTTGACCCGCCAACAAAACATTACACCTACTTTCCACTAAATTGTAAATTCTTAACTTTTACAGATTTTTTTTTCATTTTGCAATATTTACAATTCAATAGCAAAGCAATAAAAATGGTTATACGAGAGATGGCGATTTCCAGAACCTAGGGCCTAAACAATAAAGTATATACACTAAAAATTCCCACTTACATTCCAGATTACTTCTCTTAATTGAGAAAGTTCATTCTCACCCAATATCTTTTAAACTTTTGGGATTAACTTTTTAATGACAAGAAAAAAATTCAAGAAATTTTGCCTCTTGCCCAAATTTCAAGGAGTTTTTCCTCTCACCTTCAAAATAAAAGCAATGTGTTTGACTAAATTCAACAATACAGACAATAGATTGCTTATTAATGAAATGGACGCTGTACTCTTGTATCCTGCACCATAATTTCCAACCAACAGAATTTTGTGAATCCCTGAAGGCGGGCAAGGAAACTCTCCAGAAATATAGGCAAATGTAAAAATTTTATTTTATTTAACACTAAACTGCAAATTATATATCATACTTAGATATGTTTGTTTTAATTTCAAAAAATTAATAAATAATTAAAATAAAATAAATATATGTGAAGATTTACGAAGCTAATATATGCTACCCAACGTTTTCTATCAAACCCCAACTAATCGGTAATTGGACATAAAAGCCCAGTAATGTCTTATTCAAATTTAAATATGAAGTTTATAAAATAATCGCGTTTTTTCTCGATCAAAATTGACCCAAAAATATATTTGTATATATATATAAAAAAAAGCTCTCTAATTTCTAAAAGATGATCTACGGCACCCAAGATTTCCAAAATGTAGCCTTTTATAAATCTAAATAAAAATAAATTAATAAATAATTTTTTAAATAAAACATTTATCTTTCTCAAATGCACATATAATACATAAAAAAAATGCACATGCATATGGAATGAATTTATTCCCCTAATTTGTTTTTATTCCAAAACAATTTTTTTTTATAAAATTAAAAAAATTAAAGTATTTGAATTCCATTTTTGTTAAAAAAAAAATTATATCCAAGTGAGACATATCATCAATCCATAGCACTCAACTAAAAAAAAAAAATAATCGAAAGTGCAGACGTAAAACATTTATTGTGTGCGTAATCAATTAATTAAATACCCAACATGATTAAACAATAATTATTTTGTATACAATAATAACATATATTAAATATAAATAAGAATCGCATTGTAAAAAATAAACAATAATAAAAATAATCATTAAATAAACGACTATTTTCATCATCATTCCAACAGCACATGCATACTTGATTATATGTTAATTTGAGTAAAAATTAAATAAAATAAAAAAGTGTTTGTGTATAATAAATAACCAAAATGCCTTAAAATAATAATAATAAATAATTAGTATTAAAGTCATCCAAAGATTTTTTTTTTTTTTAAATATATATATGTATGTAACAATTTATAAAGATGGATATCGAGATTGGTTAAATGAAACTATAAGACCTTCTTTTTGCGGACGTTTAGATAAAATTTATTGTTTTAGAATTTAGATGATACAGTTCATCTTTAATCACATAAATTCACTGTTTTATTCTAAAGCATTTTGCCGAAACCTCGATAAAAAGAAGAAGATTGTAGTTTCATTTTCATACAATATAATAAATATTTAAAAACTCTTAAAGTGAACAATGTTCACTTTAGCTTATAAAAATCTAACTTAAAAGAGGATAAATAATCTAAAAAATACAATTATATATCAGCATACCACCTCATACAAAACAAATCCCGAATTAGTAAAAATTTTTGACGATTTGCTGCGACAAAATGCTTGATTAGGCACGCTGTATATACACGGTTCTGTCAGTATTTTTGTAAAAATCATAAACAGTAACAAACATTGCAGTTAATAATCTATTTCGAATCCAATCATCCGTTTGGATAATATATCAAAAGAACTGACATAGAATTCGAAAAAAAATCAATCAGCCGAAAACCTAGTACGATTTCACAGCCTTCTTTAAATATGATTTACATACTAAAAAAATACATTACGGGTTCAGTCATTTTTATTTGAAATGAATATTCGAGAAAATTGACTTTAGGGTGGTTCTGGGGGAGTTATATAAGTCTAGGGAGAGTTAGGTCTGTCTCTAAAATGCCATTTCAAATGTAAATAAGGTTCAGCCACTTAAATAATATTCATCGTTAATTAATTAATGGCATTAACTGATCACTTAATGACTTGGTGTGAATTTCCGAGGCTGAAGAAATAATGGAAAATTGACAAAATTCTGCAAGATTAAAATTTCCTACATCAGTTGTTTTTTATTCAAAAATGTTATAACTACCATGAAATTGGTACAAGCTGCGTATGCCTCTTCAAGTGTGCAAAATATTTCTGTAAGTGCGACGAAAGACTTCTTTCGTCTTTTATGAGAAACATTCTAAACCTCCTAACTAAACCGTTTTCAATTTCTTTTATTTAGAATATTTGTGTACCCGGCTTTAGGTATTAGCAAAGAAACTTTGAAAGCGTTGTACTTTCAATTGTGATATCCACAAATCAAAATCTATGTAGAATAAATGCACCGGTAATAATTCCTTCTTTTTTTTAAATTTCTTGTAATAATAAAAGAACAGTTAAAATAAAATTAGGCACGGAATAAAAAATACTTCAAAGAACGTGAAAAACTGGGAAAAATATCAACACCAACAATCAAATAATTTTAGAAAAAGCACACACAAAAATTGCGAATTATCAATATTAAGTCATAATTTTAAAATTAATAAATATTTTACCAATAAAGTTGATTTGTAAAAGAAATTTTTATCATTTATAACTTAAAAAAAAACAATTTGAATGCATCAAATTTACATTTAGAAGTAAAAAATAAGCTATAATTAGATTAACAATAGAGATCACGAATATTAAAATTGAATTATAAAATTTAATAAATTAAATAAGAAATAACAATTTACTATACACACCTTCTAATTTATGTACATTATCCAATAATAGAGTTTGATTGGGTATCGCAGATTCAGATTCCACAGATATACTAGACTGTCTTTCGTCTTTTATGATTAAACGTTCTAACCCGTCCTCACTAAAGCACCAATCGGCCTGAAAATAAACAATATTTCTTAAATTAAGCAACTTATCCAGCATTTAAGTTTGTTTACATTGGTGGTAACACATGAATTGGTAAGATTAATAAATGTATACATTTTATGACCTCTTATAGGGACTAGCTGCTGGTTTTAACAACCTGTTATAATTTGTTTATATTATTTTCCTCAACAAAACGGATTATTAGGTCATATTGGCAGTTATACTTAGCTGTTTATGCTCTGGCATTGTCCAGGCTTTTGAGGGAATGGATTTCTAGGCTTTTAAAAGAATTGGTTGTATTCTGTGCAATCCTTTTGTAAAAGAGAGAATAATATTCGGAGAAAATTGATTCTTCAAATGTCCCAACTTAAAAATAAATAAAACCAAGAGTATAATCATTTACTAATACTAATACACTTATAATCATTTACTAACAGAACTTATAAACTAAAAACCAAGAATATAATCATTATAAATTGAAAAGTCCAGACTGGTCTCGCCTATTTAGAATGGTGACTGGTGTTTTTATATTTAGAAAAATAATTTATTAATAATGAATTCTACTCATAACGTAAAACTTTTTTATTTACGCATATAATTAATATATTTAATCGTAAACACATATTAATATATTTAATAAATAATTCGTGAGTTTGTTTTATTTATTTGTAAATATATTAATTTGGGAGTAGAACGAAACGACTAGCTATAAAGACAAATCTACTGCGACCTAAGAGATCCTCTACTTTGTACTGTGTATGTTTAAAGTGTGTACACAGTATGCAGTCTCGTCTGTAAAATGTACAATGTTTAATGTTAGTTAATGATATACGAAGTGAGCCAGAGTGTCTGTGAGTTTGTTAAATACCAAATAGTTGAACATATTAACGACTTTTCTAAGCCAGATAGATTTATTGTCTTTGATTTGTGCTGTTTTGCGATTTGACTGGTTTACCCGCAGGAAAGCAAAAATTTTGGAAGAAATGGCTTGTCCATTTTCCCCTATGAAATGTAACTCTTAATTTGGAAACGGCTCCAACAATTTGCTTTAAAACTCGTAAATATCTACACACATAAATATCCTATTACTTTTGTTTGAAACATATTCTCGGAAGCCTTGATTTCTTGGTGTTTCTGAGGGAACAGTAGCGTTATGCTTTCCTATAAAGTACCACTTCAGTATAACATATTCTTCCACCACCTACCTAATATTAATACACATGAATAGAATTCCAAAACTGAAGAAAATCGGTTAACCGGAAGTATGATTTTACAGAATAGGTTTTTAAGCTTTTTGGAAAAAGGTTACAACGATTTTTCTTTAAACTTGCTATGTAGATATAGTAGATAAAAACGTATCACTTTTATCTGAAACATTTTTCTGAAAAAACTGATTGTAGGGGGTTATTGGGAGGCCTGTCAGTTAGTTAAATTGGTTAAATTGTTGGTTTTGACATAGAGCGCTCCATAAGGGGGAAAATCCCCACATTTTCATGGCCAGCCCAAGCATTGTAACGTTGCTATTTCTTGTTAAATTGTATTAATTAGAATAAGAGAAAGACGTGTGAGTGCTTCACACGAGACTTTCTTAAAATTTATTTTCATTTATTATTTGCTATACTGGTTCTGTTAACACATGCTCATTTGCGAAATTTAGCTTTAACAAATATTTATGATAGGTATTTGTATTACAGACTACACCTCGGCTGTCGGTTACATCGCCATGCTAAAGTTTTGGTCTTAAATAAGCTCTTGGGTGTATTTTCGTATTTGTAAAATATTTTACTTACAATTTTCATTATATTTGGGGCATATTTACAAAAGACTTATGTTTTTCTTGTGACAATCTAAAATTCCAGAAGGGCCCTTCGTAACTATTTTTAAATTGGGGATCGGTATATGCAAAATGTTAGGAATTCCAATATAAACAAAATATAAATATCCCATAAACTTAAAACTGCAATTCTATGGGAAACCATAGAAAGGGCCCAACACTGCCGATGGTAAATTAATTCTTCAGGTGTTTTTATTTTTTATTAATAGTATTTCTAAAGCGCATCAACATCTGAAGGCATTGTCATCCAGAGGAAAATGTTCTCTGGTTAAAGTCAAAAGCATATCAATCAAGTTTCATGAATTAAACTAATCCTAACAATCAAAACTTACATGATGTATAAGTGTTTCAACAATACGACACTGGCTGGACATGTCGGTCACTAAGGTCACCATATTGTCATCAGCCGCTCGCACCAGTGTTGGTCCGAATACTATGGCCAGATTTTTAGCTTCCATCTTATTAATAGCGGAATGTTCTACTACTAGTTGTAAATGTTTAATTAGATGACGTAATGTATGCAGATGATGATCAGGAAGGTCTTGGACCTGCAATTAATAAAAATACAATATTAGTTATAGAGAACAATCAGAAATCATAAGCTGGTGCTCAATAACAGTTCAATCGCGGAATGTTCTGCTACTAGTTGTAAACGTTTAATTAGATGACTTAGGTATGCAGATGATAATCAAAAAGGTCAACAGATGCTTGTGGATATAGAGGTGTCTTTCACAAGCGTTTTATCTTCTCTCTTATTGTTTCAGATGTTCGACATTTGACATTTCGCCGGAAATACTTGATTTGGAGGTCCCAAAGTGACATTTAGAAAATGGTTATTGGCCTCTCTTTCTTTCTGTTCTCCCTCTTTCTCCTTTCTCAGTTTGGTACAGAACGCGTCATTGAGTGTGAGTTAGTGGCGCTAACTCCTCGTTTTATAAATTTTATTTATTCATTCTTTGAGCATGACGACGATTCGATCTAATGAAGTTATTTTCTGCTGGTATTTACAATTTAGTGTATATCAATTGCAGCTGAAACGATATTGTATTTAAACCTATTCTTTGCCGAAACGGTCTTTATAACTTATTTCTTAGTGTAGTCGAGTATAGTAGAAGTTTGTTTAAACTGTTGTGATAGCAAGAAGAAAAAGATATAATTTTTAAATTATAAATCTAAAAATGATAACTAGTGGTTCCAGCCAGCCGCTATCTTCAGGTTAAGAACCGCGGCAAACAAAACCCTTTCAAAGAAGGGCCAATACACGGTCAAAGGAACGCCGCTAAAACCCTTTCAAACAGGGGTCCATATACGGCCAGTGTACAGAAGCTACCTGGCCGGTATTCCCTTCATACAAGGGTCAACGAACACTCAAAAGGCCACCTGGGTACCATCTATTAACAAACAGTCTTTGATAATCACCGACTGGCCACCATCTGTCGCCACCCTGGTCACTGACCTAACTCACCCTGGTCACCGACCTATTCAAGACCTAGGGTCAACAACACTGCAAGAGATGTCTTAGTGTGGCTAGTACTTACACACCCGTCAATGTATGAGTGATACCAATATAAACGTCGCTCCACTGGAGGAGGGGATCAGTATTAGATGAGCATTAGATCAGTATTATACCAGTCTGCATCAGTTATACATCAGTATCACATCGCGAGCGCGTCCCTATTCAAGGTTTAAACATATAATTATTATTATTAATAATCATTTACAGTTGTGCATCTTAGTTACTATTTCAATCATTTTAAATTATGTTAAAATATAGTCTATTTTTGTAAATTCAGTAGTTCGTATTTCGAGTAACAATTCTCTAACATCCACCTATTCTTCACTTCTACTCCCTACTCAAGACATCTGATTCCAATACAAAAACGAATGACGATCTTTAGAAAACAACTCTCAAATATATGGAATTGGTTCAATGTTATTGGGCACTCTTCACTTCCATCCCGCTTCTTTGGTAGATAGGTCCTTGCCTCCCACCCCATAACCTCTTGTCCACTAACAGGCAAATGAGTAAAATTTGAAGTTTAAAGAAAATTAGTCATTATATATATATATATATATAATTTGTATTAAGAGGAGTAAGAGAAAGTCGTGTGAGTATTTCACAACAGATTCTTTTTTTTTTTGTTAATTTATAAAGATTTTTTTTAAACTGTTTACGATTTTCTTCAAATTATTATACTTCACAAATATAAACAGGTGTATCACTTTTATTTTAAATGTTTTTCCGAAAAAAATGGGCAAGCTCTAGGGAAATCGAGATCGAGAGGATTTTCCCTTTTGCACCATTTCAAATTAAATATTATAAACGCAACTGAATAATATTTTTAGGAATTATGTGTTTTAAAAACTCCAAATTTGAGAAAATTTGTCAATAGTAAGTTCTGAAATGCAGTAAGAGAAAGTTATGAATAACATCAGATTTTTTTTTTTTAATGTGGATCAACAGGCAAAAATAAAACTTAAGCTAATATATTCCACCCCCAAACCCCGGTAATTACCAATTTCCTGATATTGAACACCCTAAGTTTTGGATCATCTATTCTATCGGCTTGTATGAATGATGGATACAGATCATTGGTGAGCAGACAATCTGGTAATCGTCTGAAGAACAATTTGAGCAAAGAGGATATAACATTCACGTCTGTCCACCTTTGATCCTGGTCCAATAGTGCTTCATTTAAACCTTTATTTACTGCGTCGGTGAGTGAAGTAACGGCTGCTGTATTGCCCGGCACTCTATAATTATAAAAAATATATTATTTTGTAGTATTACATAGAAAAGAAAAAAAAAAAAGATTGATTAAAGCAAAATGTTTTATATACCTATAAATGCCAATAATTTCTAAACCTCGATCTTCAACTATCCTGGTACAAAGTTCTACAATAAGTGGTACATATTCATTAGCTAATGATTTCGGACATAATTCTAATGGGACACCAATGGTAGCTCCTTCTGGATAACTAACTGGTGCTGTCGGCGAAACAGGTGATCCGGCACCGGCCTGTATCCTTCTTAATTGTTTAGCTACACGTCCTTTCCAAGTTTTAGATTTTGGTGGACTGGCAGGCACTTCTACAAAAGTTATTACTTTTATTACAACAAAGTCACTTGATAAATTCTATAATTTAGTTTATTAACAAAAAAATTAATTACCATTATTAGTTTGGCTAGGTTTCCTAGTTTTATTGACTGGTGATTGCCCAGTAGGTGATCGGTTTCTAAACGGAGTTGTCAGTTTCATCAGCCCTTTATGGGCGGCCACCGGTGAGACATTCTGTCCAGAACTACCGCCAATACTAACATTGCTGCCTCCGCTTACCACCTTCAAGGATTAAATTAATTTTTAATAATACATCGAAAATCTGACAGTTAGCAGTAATAATTTAGAAACGAGGCGCACACTTTGGGAACCACTGTACTAGATCTTATCGTACTTATGATTCAGATAAGCCTTTTAGTTCTATGCATTTTATTATTTTAATTTCCTTAGGGCAGAATGAAATGTTATGATTGAATAATAACTAGATCCTGGTCTGTTCAAAATCAACAGCTTCTCAAAACGGGTACTTGTTACAAGTCTCAAAAAAGGATTCAAATTCATTCAAACGTAAACTGGGACTGATACAAGACTTTATATTGACAAGCGTACTTAATCAGTCAAAAATAAATGAAAATAAAATGAAAAATTATTATAATTCGTTAAGACATTAGTGTGTAACTCAGCGTAACTTAGCGTGTAAGTTATTGCTGGGCAAACCATATATAGCTTGCTGGTCTGATTATGACATACTTAGTCGATCAGGGTACAACATTTTTCAAGATACGATAGAACGTGTGAAAATCTGCTGAAACCGATGTGAGTACTAGTATTTGGAATGTGATCACACCTTTATTTACATAAAAAATTCTCTAGAGCTTTTGACGAGATTTTTAAAATTCAAATTCATCGACAAGATAGATATAGGTTATGGTTTACCTCTCTTATGGCAAATGTTTCTGTCATTATAAACTTGAACTTCAAATATTTTTACCCGTAACTCCGCTCGCATTTATTTTACTTCAACTTTATTTCTATTATGTCTCCCGCCCCAAATATCTTGAAAAATCTCACCGATAACATACCTGATCTGTGATAACACCAATCCATTTAGCCATATCATCCTGGCAATCTGTTTGTAGTAACAGTTCCGATTGAGAGGCTGTTGTAAGTCTGAACACATGTCTTCGTTTTGTATAATCTTCAGCTGGTGATACTGTACAATTTGTCATATCCAACCTCTCGTGGTCCACTGGTGTCTGTAAACAAATAAAATTACAATTTTTTTACAAAATTAATAAAGTAAAAATAAAAATAATAATTAAATCTAAAAATGAATCTTGTCTATCTGTTTATGCCGCTTGTGAGGAAATTAATCGAAAAGTGTTTTCTTTTCCAGAACTTTGAACTACCTTCTTGTAGTTTTTCATTTGCGTTTTTCATTCTAATTAAATTTCATTAGGTGAACCGAGATCCAAATCAAGTTTACTCCAGAACGGAGCTAAAAATTTACAAAATCAATCTTATAATTTTTGGATCTTGGATAAAACAATGAGTTTTTTCACACATTCACAGACCAGATAATTAGTTTCAACAATTTTTTTTTTATATGGGATCCAAAAATCTTTATTTCTGATGATAAAATTTATCAACCAGCCAACTTTTATAGCAAAAATCGGAAACAAATATATTATTCAGTTCTTTTAGGAGAGTAAGAAACTTGTCAAAAAATTTTATTCTTACACTAGATAAACTAAGACCTGGTAGGGGTAGTGTACTAGCCATTTCTTCAGGGGTCATGGCGTACCTACGGGTCCAGTTTAATGAATAACTAACACTGCACAGCTCCAAAATCCACACAATACATCTAGAACCAATAGGGGTAGTTGATGTGTACAACTACTTGGACTTGGCGAACCCACAGGCAAACTCTGACTCACCACGACACACACACACACATACACACACACACACACACACACACACATTAACACCTAACAAAAAGTTGTAGATTTGATTACAGATCGCTTTATATTTGGCTTTATAGCTATTCACTCAAATAAAGAAAAAAATGTTACACATACATATATTCAGAAAATGTTTACCTTGTATAATTCTAAATTACATTTAGTAACTTTAAAAAACATTTCAATCTAAAATATAGATATTGGTGAAAATATTCTTTGACATTTTTAATCTGACGAATTAGCGATTACTCAGAAGTGTAGTAGAAGTGATGTGCTCTAATAAAATAGGGCTGATGATGAAATTGATAAACGAAATAAAGTCTTTATTGGAAACTATGAACAGTGTAAAGATCTTCTGAAGATTAGAAATGCACTGTCCATAGAATCTATTGGTCTATCTATTAAGTACTAAAGATACAATTTGCGTCATCAATAACACTAAACTAGTGGATTTTGTTTAGTATAGAATATACTTAAAAGAAAGGTATATAAACTCTACATTTAAGAGCAAAAAAAAGAAGAAATCCCCCTGCAACTTAACGGCCTTAAATGTATCTCTTAGTTATAAATCATCATACTAAAAGCGCCACTGTTAACACTATAAAATATTTCTTTAAGTTCATAACATAAAGTTTACTTTTTTTCTTTTTTTATGCATACAGAGGCTACTATCTTTCATCTACTATTCTTTTCTGTACGTCTTTGAACATTTCTATTAAACAAACGCCAATGGAACTTTCCATAGAGTCATCAATGTTTTTTTTTATAATTTAGATTTAGTAACAATGCAGCTATAAATGAATTACATAATACTTTTTGATCTTACAAAAAAAAAACCATGAAGTTTAATTTTGGCCATAATGCCAAGTTTTGTGTTTACCACTGTAAAAGTTCAATCACTCGGGACGCACTGGCATCAACATTTGTGGTCAGAATTTTTTCGTCAGGACGATTAGATCTGCCCGACACCTTGGTCATAATGACTCCGATTTTCTTGCTCATATTTCAAGGACATCTCTACGTGACGGGATTTATGCCAGATCCCTTTGGTAAAGATTTTGTGATACAGAGGAAGAAACACCCATTCATCTCATGATAGATTGCTCGTGTTATGAGCAAATTGGCCAGAACCTTGTGTGGAAAACCTTGGGCTATTCTTTTAAGGTTATGATCCGAATGGTTCGGACTGTTGCGAATTTTACGTGGGTTGCGAATTTCTGGTTATTGTTCTTGTAATTCTTCTATGTTAGGCTTTGGATAGGGTTTGGTTAAACCTCTACTGAATAATAATAATAATAATAATAATAATAATAATAATAATAATAATAATAATAATAATAATAAATAATAAACGTGCTCACTGAGAAGGTATTTCTTTGACAGATGCAATAACTCGTATCTCCATAGAGTTGTTTGCGGTTTGGATTCGCAATGGACGCCACTAAATCTGAGTGACCGGTTCCTCAAGCGAACTTAAGGGTCCAGGATGTGCCAGAAACAATAAGAACATGGAAAGCCATACCACATGCAAGTTTGCATATGACCTTGAACGGCCAAATGTCGACAAATCAGCGTCGAGCGCATGGCTTAGGAACGGCGAACTTTTCCCGGAAACAGTTGGGTTCATGATGGCCATTCAAGACCAGGTTATGGGCATCAAATATTATTAAGAACGCAGTGACGATGATATCTGCAGACGGTTCCGCGAAAAACCTGAAACTATTCACCAGGTTACTAATGAATGTTCGGTTTTGGCCCCCAATGAATACACCAAACGTCACAACAATGTCGCTAGAATTGTTCATCGAGAACTGGCGATTCGATGTGGTTAATTAGAAGCCATGGCTGCACCTTTAATATAAGTATTCCATCCCCAGTGCTGGAGGACTGTAGATGCCGACTATATTATGGCAGATCTTTATAACTGACTGGAATGTTAGTCATAATAGACCAGATATCATCCTTGAAGACAAATTAAGGAAAAATGTAAAATTAATAGACATCACTGTGCCCAACTCACATATTTTAAGTAAAACTGTTGAGGAGAAGCAAAGAAAGTATGCCGAGCTTGGGGGGAACAAATTATAAGAATATGGAGGGCAGAGAGAGTCACGGTTGTTCCTCTTGTCATTCCCACAACTGGAATTGTCCCCAAATGCCTACATGATGGTATCACGCTTCTCAATATCCATCCAGGTGAACCATTTAATTCAAAAAGCAGTCATTTTGGATACATGTCGCATTGTGCGGCTATTCTTTAAATAATCAATGTAAGTGTGCTTGGTACAACCCGCACCTTTCTTGAAAAAAATGTCAGCAATAGCTGAGAAAAAATAAACAATATTCATAATAATCCGAGAGTAATAATATAAACAGAGTGTTGACAGCAGAAATAACTGCCCTATGGAATCACCAGAGGGGAGATAATCCCTCTTATTATATCAGGTACAGGATTTATATCGACATCGTTAGGTGAGGGGTTGGGAATCAGGAGGACTATCGCTTTCGCAGCAGGCAGGCAGTGATGCTCCACTCATGTCGGGTAGGTTGAGAAATCCTGCAGGACCAAGGAAACAGTTTCTTTTGGTCCTGATCTCCCGTCCCCGCTTATCATAAAGAAAGAAATAAGAACAATAATATCCAGCTCTGAAGGCTGGTTTGTTTGAGGCTTTAAGTGTGAGCCTAAGTATTTGAGTCTGACAGGTGGAGACTGTACTACAATCGGCCAGTGCTCAGTGACTGAAAAGTGCATTACAATCGACCTGATATTCTGTTGTATGACGAAGATAGGAGGGCAGTAATGTTCATGGAAATCGTCGTTCCAAACACTAACAACCACCTTTACAAATAATGGCAGAGAAAAAGCGTAAGTATGCATAGCTTGGGTTCGAAATGAAGAGACAGTGGGAAGAATAGATTGTCCAAATAGTGCCTGTAATTCTTTCGGCAACTGGGATTGTGCCCAAAAATTGCATGCTAGCATAGCCACGTTGGATTTATATGGCCCTCCGTATATTGAACGTGTCATATTGTCCGCAAAATTTTAAAGAATGAAGTATAATGTGCTTGGTTAATCTCCCCCCCCCCCCCCCCACACACACACACACATGATTACATTATAATCCAGTAGTATTACTGAGTAATATTAATAAGTTTGAGTATCCCTTCACTTTTTTGAGCTATTTTGTACACATACATACAGACAGACACACATACAGATTTGTTTACTTTTTTCTTAAATAGGAGACGTCAAAATGTACATTTCCGGTGATAACTTAATTCTAAATCTGACATGTTTACAATACTGGCTCTTACAGCAGTATAAGAGAAAGTAAAAAATCTCATAATAATGAATTTAATTTATAATAAATAAACTAACCCAAGATCCAACTGATCCCCACCTCCTCAACTGAGGCCTAGAAGCGGACGACGTGGCAAACAATGGTAAACAGGAGACGAACATTTGCTCCTGACATACATACATCTTGCCAGCTCTCATACTGAACACGATAACACTAACAACATAATGTTATTGTTTAAAAAGAACAATCACTAGTATTTTTTTTCTATTTCTCTCTGCATGTATTTATGTTTATTGTTTCCCTGTAAACTAGTCTGAGGGCGCCACCAGGAGTGATGTATCGGCTAGTTTTTATACCAGAATAGTTTTGAGTTTTAGAGTGCTCCTTGCTCCTTGTTATCTTCTTTTATATCTCACCGGCTGACTGACCAGACTATGCACTGCACACTGCCTCTTACGTAGATATTGTTTCCAATGTTTCTATAATATTCTTCTCTAAGTCTCTTTCTTCTCTTTCGAATCCACTTTCTGTTTGTTGTATACATACAACAGATTTAGCTATAAGGCTAGCCAGAGCGCCACTGTATATACAATCATCGTCTACAAATAGATCTCACATCTACATCACTGTAGTAGTAGTATCACACATTTGTTGTGTATAAAATGTCTACAATCTAAATACAACACAACACCCTTGATCACGTAGCTCCTCACACCATCACACGATTCGGTTTTACACTTGGCTTTATATCTTCCACCAAAAATTAAATTTTTTTGCAATTATAGTTTTCATAATAATCTGTTGTTTTTATTATTATGTTTAATAATAATTAAATTATTATTATTATTACCTAAAAAAATAAATAAATAAAATACATAGTTATTTTTTAAAAAAAAAACTACTACTGAAAGATAATAAATTGTAGTGGCTAATATTAAAAAATATTTCAGTTTTCTCAATAATATATCCATATTTGATTAGTTAGCCCCCTCCCAAAAAAGGGAAAAACTTTGCAGAGTTATAGACTTTGAACAATTTCAAATAATCAACTAAAAAAACCAAACACGTAATAACACTAAAATAATCGGATTTGCAATAAATATTTTCACAACTTTCTTTCATTGCAGTTCTCATAATTTTTTATAACTAATTTACTTCAAATCTGAAGGGTGTTTGTAGAGAGGAAAGACTGTTAATCCCCCAGATACTCTCTCAAAAAAAAAAACCAATTTTGTTGTGAAATACTCACACAACTTTCTCTTACTCCTCTTAAAACAGTTATATGTAAAATGACAAATTCTCTTTACATTGCAAATTTTGCTCATTAACAAAAATATAGGTGGTGGGGAGGCAACCACCCGAGGCAGGTGGGGAATTATTACATTGCAGAGTGGCCAATAATATTGTACAAACACCTTTGAATTTTAGAGTCGCAGATTTCTCAAAACCAAGACAATTTTTTCAGAAAAAAAATTATTTTATTTTATTTTATTTGAAATTTACAACTGCAAGAGTATGGTTTCTGTAACAAGAAATGGTGTGATAAAATGTGACATGAGACGAGTCCATCTCCTAGTTCTGACTCTCCAAATACATTATTTATTTACTGAACTCCATCGTCGAGGAAATCACGTGACCCAACGCCACTTGAGTCGTCGGGTTGGATTTTCAAAAAAGGAAAAAGATGAGAGGTCATGAATTAGAGGGTTAGGATGACCAGCAAGGAGAGAGTGGTATTTTTTGTAGCGTGTTGATATGAAATGCTTGACTGATAGAAAAAATGACAGTCAGTATTCAAAATTGAAAGGAAATCCCAAATAATTCCAAAAAACACAAAAACCTATTCTGTAAGATGGTACTTCTAGTTAACTGATTTTCTTGCCGATTCTGCACGGCTCAGGAGGAAACCCCGGTACACATCCTTTGTGCGTGTGCCGACCTAGCGAGGACAAGGTTTCTTTAACTGGGGACAAGCAAACTCGAGGCCATGAGCTTCATGACGGAGCCACTCTCAGGTTTGATAGGCCTAATTAAGAGGCGAAGCTGAGGGATGTACTATAATTTCAGTGGATCCACAATACACCACTAACTGTAGGTCGCAGTGGTATGAGGCCCGCCCTCCCCGTTTCTAATCTAATCTAATCTAACTGATTTTATTCCAACTTGGAATTCTAGCAATGTTTCTAATACATGGTAGAACCATTATATTGCAATGAAAGCTATTGTTTTTCTAAACCAAGCAAAAAATTAGTTGGCTGGGGCCAAAGAAGAAACTTTTTATTTTTTAAAAAGTTTATTCGACGTTTCGGACACCTTTATTAAAACACTTGACTCTCCATTCTTCCTTAACAGTTCCAAAGGTGTCCGAAACATTGAATAAACATTTCTAAAAGTAAAAAGTTTCTTCTTTGGCCACAGCCAACTAATTTTTTGTTTGTTTAATTAACAACGGCCGAACAAAAATATTGTTTACATTGATACTGTTTTTCTATTGTTTAGGAAAGGTTATCCCCCGAAGCTTCCAACAAGTAAATTTTCCCAGAAAAATGTTTCCAATACAAGTGACAGATACCATGAGGGGCGGGTGTTGGTGTAATGGTTATGAGCATGTGGGAGGACCCCCAGTTCGAGTCCCGGGTATAACTGCTAAATTTTATATTGGTATGAAAAATGTTAACAGTAAAGTAGGTGCTACCTAAATTTGGTAGTTGGACGATAAGCCCGCCTGAAAAAATAGGCATTACTTTACTTTTTTACTTTTACAGATACCATGTGAGTGCACATGTATATATTCCAAGTTTATAGAAAAATTATTAGATCCGTTTTAGAAAAAAAATCCCGAAGAAATGGAAAAAAACATTCCGCTTGATAGATTTGGACCATGTATATGTCCGATGGAATCTCAGTTTCAAAGATTTGGCACGATTTGGCAATACTTAGGTGTAAGAGAAAGTAAAAAAAAAAAATCAGTAAAAGTCGCACTTGCAAATCAATTTCCAGCCTGAAACATGACAAAAAAATATTTATATAGCGAATGGTTCTTAATTTAGGAACAACACCATCTCCAAAACGTAAACTCATTGGAATGTCAAGCTCGGATATGCCATTTTGATATCACCATTGTACGCTATATGAAGATTTCGGCCAAAATAGGTCAACCGAATGAACAGCTTTATTGTGAGTAATTGTACCAGTTTTTGTTAGTGCAATTTTCTTGAAAATTTCTCTAAAGATTTTCTTTAAATTTTAGCATAATAGCTACATAACATTTTTGAATATATAACGTACAAATAAAGCAGCCAAACTGTGAATAGATCGGAACAATCACGGTGATACAAATACATATACTGTAACAATCATCTATCATTTTTATTTAAAACACTTATCTGTGAATATTAGTTTTTGAAGGGTTTGTTGGGGGGCGAACTTCAACGTCTCTCTAAAATATCACTAAAGTGGAGGACTACGATTATCCATTTAATGCACAGACTAAAATCCCAAGTTTGAAGAAAATTCACCACCAGAAATTACCAATTTTCTCAATATGTTTTTTGAAATTTTCCCGAAAGTGGATCTATCGATTTTCTTTAAATATGGAATGTTAATTGAATAAATAGAAACCTAGTATTATTAGTTAAAACACTTTTCGGATAAAACTGAATTTTAAGTGATTGTGGAAGACCTGTGAACTAGGGTTAAATTTAAACTGTGATAGAGGTCGCTACCATATAAGTCACCTTCTCAGGTAAACAAATATAATTTTATCAGTTTTATTTATATGTAAGACATGCCTGATTATATGAAATGCAATTTTAAAGAGAATTTGTCATAAAAATTGTAACAATTGTAATAAAAGTCATCTGAATGTTCCATAGCAGTTTTTTCCCGGATGTCCCGATAAAAGCAGTGAGTTATCTGAAGAATGTATGAGTTAAAATCTTTCCACTTATAGCCGGCCATACATAGACGAAAAAAGATCAGGTTTAGCGGTAGATAAGCCATATTGGTTGGTTTTAGATCATTAATTCTACAAGTGATTTATTACAAGAAAAAACAAAACAGTCTGAAGATGTCCATGAACTGGACATCTCTCCAAATTACCCTATAGACGATTATTCAATTTGTTGAGATATACAAAGATAAAACGCAGAAATCAAGCAGACAGACAAACGTATAGAGAGATCAGAACCAGCATGATGATACAAGTACATATTTATACAGTAACAATCATCTGTGACATCATACAGATATTGGAATATAAACATACCGCCACCCAAATATTGATAACCTTATCGCACACATAAATATTACAGTATATTGTTAAGGAAATTTTGAGTTATTAAAAGCAATAAATAGGATTTCATTTATTGACGATTCCTATAGTGATTTTAAAGATTTCATGTATGATCAGCCAGATTTTCTTCTTCCCGCAAATCCTTTTTAAATTCCTTTAATTTCTATCAGTTAGTGAAATCTTAATTGTTCCGATCGGACTATAGATGGAAGTCGAACGTCTCGTGTCAGATCACCACCAGAGCGGAAAATCTAGTGTGAATTTTTCCAGGAAAATGAATCAAATGAAAGTAATTTTTACATATGCAGCGAGTACACAACATTTAAAGGAAATCATTAGAACGTGTTTTTTTTTTCGACAAAATCCCGTAAAGTGAAAGAAAATCATGCATAAAAGTCGCCCATCTGATTAATCGATTTTCTTCAATCTCATGGATTTTGGCAATGTATAAAAAAAAAAATCAAGACCTTATTATTGTATAAGGCCTTTTGTTTTATATTTACTCTCTCTCACTCTCTCTCTCTCTCACTCTCACTCTCACACACACACACACACACACACACACACACACACACATACTTGCTCTTTTTACTTCCTCTTACTCCTAGTAAGAGGAAGTATTGTAATCGTGTCAAATTTTCGATATCGAGTTTTCACCGGAAATATCCGTTTTGAGGCTCCCTGAGTCCAAAAAAATGGTTTTTAGAAAATGGTCTGTGTGCGCGTGTGTGTGTGAACAGCATAGTTCAAAAACGAAAAATCATAGAAAGTTCAAACTTGATATGCCGTTTAGGTATCACCATGTGATCCGACAGTAGGTCATCTGTCAAAATTCCTCAACCGGAAGTACCACTTAACTAGATGTTTTACTTTTTTGAGATTTTCTCAAAAATAGCTCCAAAGATTTTCTTGAAACTTCCTACATGAAGTGTACATAGAAAGAGCTACAACTTTTATTTAAAACATTTCTTTGGAAAAATTCATTTAAGGGCAGTTTTGGGGGAGGGGTGGGGTTAGGTTTTCTCTAAAGTGCTATTTCAGTTTACTATACAATTCTGTCATCTAAATAATATTAATTAGTATTAAATATGCTGTTGAAATTCCGAGTTTGAAACAATTAGATGACCGGAAGTGCGTTTTTACAGAAATCCAACGATTTTGTTTAAAATAGTTATGTGTACTATACATATAAAGAGCTACAACTTTTATTTGAAACATTTCTCCTGATAATGTCATTAAGGGGTCTTTTGGGGGAGGGGTGGGTTATGTTTTTGTCTAAGTGCTATCGTAGTTGATTATACAATTCTACCATCCAAACAAAATTAATTAGAAATAAATAGATGGCCAAAATTCCGAGTTGAAGAAAAAATCAGTAAACCGGGAGTGCGCTTTTACTGAACAGTTTTTCAGTTTTCGACGAATTTCATCAAATGTGACACTAACTCTAAAATTTGTCAATTTCAATTTTGAAAACTTGAGTAAGAGAAAGTTGTGTGTGTTTCACACCAGATTTTTTTTTTTTGTCACTTTAAAGTTTAAATATTTACTAAATGTATAGATTCATTTAAAATAATAGAAGAAATGGTAGAACCGTACATTGTACTGACATGGTAGTTTTATAATGGCTTTGAGTTTGTCGTTCCCTACATTCGATTCTGACAAAAATTTCAGAAATGAGTTTTCATCAAGTAATTTGGATATGGTATTTAGTAATTTAAATAAATGGCCCATTTTTTGTTGCATGAATATTCCAAAAGAAAAATCTGGGAAAGTTGCAGGGAAACTGTCCAAATTGGCTATACACATGCTGGACTCCATGTTGCTGAAACCAACCTTATCATGCCACTAGATGCACTTTAACTATCATCATCCCCTCTGGCCCGCTGCGCACTGTACAGACGAATTCGCTACAACTTTGAGAGTAAAACCTCCCCAGCCATAAAGCTTTCTCTAGCTTCCACCAAGAGCGGAGAAAAAGTCCAATCTGAATGCTTAGCAAGCCGCCAGATTAACCTTGAAGAATTAATTACCGGACAGTGAGCTGTAGAAGTTCTCCCAGGCAGAGAAAATCTAAGGGCTAGCAATGGAAATTGCTTGCTTAATTGAGGAATTTATAAAATAACTCTCTAAGAATTAATCAAAGAACTGCCTATAACAAGCAATCACCTGTGTTTCATTTCATTTACTAGTCCTTTTACAGACAAGAATGTCTTGATCAAGCTGGTAGCCACACCAGCTCGCCACCATTAAAACAAGCAAGAGTTCCAACTAGCCATATCACTATTTTCAAGGCTCTCGCCTCGCTACAGTCCTGTCACTGTTCGATCACTCTATCTTACTAAATTCTCTCTTGTCCTTACTCAGTATATCGTCAAAATATTAATTGTGTTGAAAGTACAGCCAATGAATTTCAGTATTCTTCATTTCACCAAACATCAATTCCTGCTACCATATTATGTGCGCATTACAAATTTAAAAAAAAATGTTTAAAATTCGAGAAAAAAATCATGAATTTTCTTGGAATCATTTCACAGAAAATCATGAATAACTTGGGAAAAAAAAGAAAAAAGGAATTCGCTTTTCCAGCTGACTAATCATCTCCCGGTGTTTTCCTGATGTTTCCTTACTTAAAAATTCACAGACCATATTCTAAATTATTAATTTCGTACTCCAGAGGAATCAAAAACTCAATTTTGTAATATGACATAATCGCGGTAGTTCCTCTAATAACAACAATAAGAGAAAGTAAAACCACAATATATTGGGCACAATGTGTGATATGTGGGCAGAAAAAAAAAGACGTGTTTATAAAATGAGGTGCCGGCTAATATAAAGTGGAATATTAAACAGATAGTATACAACAGATTATACATTTCTCCCTGTATAATAGACAGATAGAAGTGAAAGTGTATGTATATATGTATGTTTATTAAGATAATGGATGTTATTTATGGATCTTTGGCACACACACACACAATGTCTTCATACACACCTAATATTGTTAAAACTACCTATACATTATAGGCGTAAGACATCGTCTGAAATGTTCTACCAGTGTATAATAAAGGTAATAAAATATAATGTGTTAAAGAGAACACTACTAACTGCTAGTTATTACATGTGCTAAGTCACTACTTTGTGGATTACCAACAAGTAGTAATGTCATTCTTACATACATTAATACGACAAACATAAAACAAAGTTGTAAATAATATATTTTATGTTTTTTATGAATATTTACAAGTAATGTAATCATTATGTCGCCAACAATAACTTTCCAAGTAATGAAGAAAAAATCAAATCTGGTGTGGAATACTCTCACCACTTTCTCTTGCTGCCGCTAAAACAATTACGTAATATAAAATTACAATTTTATCACTTTAAAAATCAAATTTTACTTATTTATCATAAAAATTAAATGTAGAGGTAGAGGGGGGGAAAGTACTTTCCCAGGCAATGATTACAGAGTAGTTCAGATGAGCGCGCCAATTACATTGAACCAAACCTCACACAATATTTAAAATTTAACGCTAAACAAAATTCCGCAAAACTATCTCAAATCAATTTTTTCGGAATGTTTGAGCTTTCTGTGATCTTTCGTTTTTTGGCTATTTTAGGCTACAAACATTTTTTTTTTTTAAACTCCGGATATTTCAAAACATTTATTTCCGGTGAAAGAACGAAATCGAAAATTTCGTCATGATCGCAATATTTTCTCTTGTTGAGAGAAAGTATCAGGTAAGAGAAAGTCAACTTTTTTCTTAATATTTCGTCAAATTGGACTAATCTCTCTCTCTCTCTCTCTCTCGCTCGCTCTATCTCAGTCTAGAGTTTTTTTCCATTTCCCATTAATATATATACTTTTTTATTTTAAGGAGGGGTTAGAAAGGTTTTTTAGAAATCATTGGGACATCAATCCAGACGGGCAGTATAAGAAACTTCAAAAGATGAAAAATGAGGCGACAAGATAATATTTCTAGAGACAGGGTGTGTACTCTCTTCCAACATTCCTCTGTATCTAACAAAAGTAGTTATGATAATGTCACTAGAAATATCTGTTTGATGTGATAAAGTCTCAGTTAGAGTTAAACAAGGGGCCAAATCTTGATGGAACTAGCCTGTAACTTACTGAGAAATATAGAACCTCAAATATTGTATTATACGGTTGAATATTTATATAGGACACATAAATACAATGATAAAATAAAAAGGTGGATGGACTAGTATGGAGTGGCTAGAAATGTTAACCTTTACCTTAAAGAAACTGATAGGCATTCATCAATGAAACGTCTTTATAATGCTCGTCATATCAAAATGGAAGAAACCAACAAACAAATCTTCCTGTTCAATTAATTTGTAGTTAATTTATATAATTATAATCTTTACTAATTCAGGAGCAGAAGTAACTGATGTCAAGACAATCAATTCCAGAATTACTTGGACAATTTAGGTTGGCTCTACCCTGTACTAAAATCTAACTTTAGGTGGTAATTTGCAAACGTACGTTTTAGTTAATTAATTTGTTTAATTAACCTCTTCACCAGAGGTTGTTATACAAATGTTGATGGATAGATTTTCTTAAAAGCAGAAATATATAGTTTCCTTAACTATACACTTACTGAACACACCCCAATTTTTTTTTCTAGAAAAATATTTTAAATACGAGAGATCAATTCGTATGTACGTAATTGAAAAATGGTGGACAACTAGCATTTCCATTAATGGCTTTTTTCAACAATAGAATTTTTACTTTAAGAGGACGAGGAAGTATTTGCGATTGTGTCAAATTTTCGAGTTTGATTTTTCACCGGAAATACATTTCTGAAGTTTCCTGAATAAGAAAAATAGTTTTTAGTGAAATGGCGTTTGTATGGTGTGAGTGTGTGTGAACCAAATATCTCAAACGCGAAAGATCGCAGGAATCCTTAAATTTGGTATACCGTTAAGGATATAGGAATTTCATAAAGGATACTGAAACTTCGAAACCGCATGAAGATTTCGAGCAAAATCCATCAACAGGAAGTGCGTCTTTACTGAATATTTTTTCCAGTTTTTCATGACTTTCTCGAAAACAGATTCAACGATTTTCTTTAAACTTCGTATACCATCTACATATATCTATAAATACCTACAACTTTTATTTGAAACATTTTTGGTGGTTCCGAAGAAAGAGTAGCGTTATACTTTCCTCTAAAATATCTCTTCAGGACAATGTATGTATGATTTTACCATCTTTATAATATTAATATACATTAGAAGCATCGATAGAATTACAAATTTGAAGAAAATCAGAGTACTGATTTTTTTTTTAAATTGTCCCACTCTTGGATACTCTTGTGGCAATCTTTGGAATAGGGTATAAACAAAAAATTGATGATTAGTTTATATCGTGAAACAAGACTTGATACCATATACAGATTAAGATTAATCGTAGGCTTGAGAAATTATCGCGGGCTTCTTTTTATTAATTTCCCAGTAAAAAATTCTGATGAAATTTTTTGGAAACTGGAATGATGCAATAGCTTCTTTATCTCCTGATAAATATTCTAGTACCTGACAATTTTCAATGCCAAATTAGCTAATTATTTTTTTTTTTCACTTTCGTCAAACTATTTAAAAAGGTGTGAAGATGAAATATTTCCGTAAAAATCTGTACTCCGTAGAGCCGGAGAGGGCCTCATTATTAGAGCAGAAAATATAACCAATATAAAGTTGGTTCAATAAAACCGTTCTCCTTTCTTATTTACATTGTTCTAATAACAAATAATATTATTAAAAACCAGACAATAAATTAATTGATCTATAATTATTATTCCTTATTAATACATTAGTCATCTCATTGAGAGATATAAAATTGATGGAGTAGAAATTTTTGATGAGAGAAATTTAAGTTTGTATATAATTTGCTGATTCAATAATTGCAGTAGGCGTTTCCATTATGTAATGGAGTAAACGACTCTTATTTAAGATAACTATCCACAACAGCGTTGACGTCTCGATACCTGGCGCGCTCAACGCGCTTCATTTGCCCTACGCTGGGTACCTCATCATCTCTGTAACCTTCACATGTACGAAAAAACGGACTTCAACTTTACAAAGCACCAGCGCCACAACCAAGAGCTGATCTAATTTGTATAAAGAAGGAGCCAATCTACAAGAAACATTCAAACAATCAACATAAGAGTAAAAAACCTGCTGCACTCATCTGCAGATATTCAGCAAGAAACCCAAGGCTAAAACTGGGGATCGAACACGAACATCTCCAGCTAGGCCGTCAACCACTCAAGTCTCAACCGGAAGTGCTTACTCAAAATTTTTTTTCCCCACTTTTTCGTGATTAAATACCTCCAAAATTTTCTTAGTGTTTAAACAGATGAATTTCTAGGGGAACACCAAAGTTAAGCTTCCTTCCGAAGTAACACTTCAGCACAAAGTATGGTTTCTACTACCAATATAATACTGAGGAACTTTACAATCGTTACAATTCAAAATTTGAAGAAAATCGGTTAATGGAAATGCGACTTTACAGAATAGACTTCTGAAGTTTTTAAAATTTTCTCAAAAACTGTTATAACTGTTCTTCAAACTTGCAATGCGATTATAACCCCCCCCCCAATCACTTTTATTAGAAACATTATTCCGAAAAAAATTTACTTTACTTAAGGGTGTTTAGATTTACGTTTAAACTACCCGATCACTATGTTTTGTGGGAGTGGACCGAGAAAATGGTAGATAAGAAAAAATACTCTGACTGATGTATTGTTTGAGCAAACAGAGTACTGCAAGGACAATGCGCTGTTGATATAGAAAAGAGTGTGATAGCATGAGAGAATAACAGAGCGTTGGTGATGATGTTTTCTTGATGGTTATGTGTGCTAGACTGAATACAGACTTCCTTCGATTCTATTTGGGTTGAGAGTAGATAGCATTTATATACGAATTCTAAACTTTCCAACTTCTCCTTCCTGTTTCCTTGGGTTGTTAGTAGATGGATATCTGTCTCTCCTACGATCAGGATCTGAAATGTTTATGGTAGGGAAATATGTCACGCCTCATGTGACGGATGGAGTGATATAGTTACATAGGCGGGTGGTGCCTTATAATATGGCTGTAGACAAGACAAACCACTGCCTACCTGAGACACTGTCTACTCAGACAATATATTCTATCAGTGTACTTTTTCTCATTTATCTCGGTCCAACCCACACAAACTCCACTAATGCATTTGTATAATTCTCCACACACACACACACACACACACACACACACATATATATATATATATATAATACTATTAGTAAAATTACATATTTGAAGAAAATCTGTCAATTAGAACTATAATAATTGATAAAAGAAAGTCGAGTGAATGTTTCCCCCACCAGTTTCATTTTTAACAAAATAGCTAATAATATTTTGAACAAAATAACTAGATATGGAGTACACTTACATATAATAAAAGATTACGCAATACAAATATTTGATTACTATCAGAAAAGGAAAGAAATTTTAGTGCGTGCATTAAGATAATTCAGATAAGATTACAGTTAGTTCCAATAACAACACATGTATAAGGGGGTAGTTATTGGACCGTGCAATACAATGCACAATCCCTCCCACTAACTACAATGGAAAACAATGTGGCCCTATAGAATGCTGGCTCCTTATGAATTAGCAATCACTGTACACAAAAAAAAAAACTTATGTATATTGAGTGTATGTACAAATTGTATAGGTTCAGCTTGAGTAAACAGAAATTCCAAAGTAAATAATAACCGGAAATTACATGTTCTACGTTTACTTTGTTTAAGTACATGAGGACACGTTTTATCTCTCTATCGCTGGCAAGATTGGTACTTCGCGGTTATATAAATAATGCAGATGTTTGAAGAACCTAACAGTTTCTTCAGGTTTTCGCGATTTTCGTTCAATTTTTGTTTTATCGACCTTCCAAAACATACTTCACTATCCTTTCATGTTCAAAAGCCTATCGCTTTTATTTTTACAGGAAAACCATGTTTTTTGGAAGTTTCTGGTGTAAGCAGACTTTGCCCTATAACGGTGAGCTAGCCAGCGAGAATAAGGGAGGGGCTCACTCTCTTCTCTCGCTTGGCACTGTGTGTATCTATATTTTTCCGTTCTCTACTCATTGTAAATTATACCTTTCTTATTTGTTCCTTTAAATAGTTGTTAAATATAGTTAATGTTTAATAGAAGATTTACTTTGTGGTTAATTAAGAACCTGCCCCACTCTCCACTGTTCTAGCTGAGGATTGGCCGCTTTTTATGACCCGAAAAAGGTAGGACTAATTTTAAGTTAATTTATAATTTTTTGGTTTTCTAAGATACTTAATTATCTCTGGCAGTGAATCTGCCTGGCGCCCATAGAGGAAAAAAAAGGGTCATAAAAATTTGGCACCCAACATTTGGGGCTCGACAACTACAGAGTTTTGTTTCATTCACTAAACATTATTTTGTAAATTTATTTTTAATTATTTTCAAATAATAGTTTCTAATAATAATAATATTAAATAATAATTAATAATAATAATCGAATATATTTTATAGTTTTATATATATTATATTTTTAGATCTATATTTTATAGTTTATCAAAAAAAAAAATGTTATTTTCAATATATATATTGGAGAGAAGAGAATTCTTATGTTATTGGTAAGGATAGTAAGTACAAGGGATTTAATTAACATTTTGTTTAGAGTTTATTTCTAGTATTTTTCAATATTGGTTTTAGTAAATTTTCTAGCTTTATAAACTTATGTATCAAAGTTCAAGATATTTCATTTGTGTTCATAACTTTACTGGCTATTCTATTGCTGAGAATTAAGGCCATTTATTTTAATATAATTATTGAAGATTAGTTTACACTTCCTATTGTATCATCAGCTTATAATTGATCACACCTACGTTTGTTTTCTAATTGTTTTCAGCTGTTTTCTTTTTTTTATTTTCCAAAATCTGTTCGGATTTTTCACTTTGTTAAATTCAGAAAATTAGAATAAATTTGAAAAAAAAAGATCGCTGACCTCTAACTAGTTTATGTCCGACTCAGACTCCAACGATAGTAGCCCAGAAAATCCTCCATTAAACTGGCTTTATTATCTGAGGAAAAAGGACCTTATAGAGCTTAACAGCAGATGGGAGTTAGGACCGCGAAGTACTGTTGATACTTTGAGGGTTAGGGTTCGAGATCATTTTCTCTCTAATCCCTTGTTGTGGTCGGTGTCCTCCAACATCAGTAGCGAAACCGAAAGAATGACAAGCGGCGAAAAGAGTTCCAGTGCCGAAAGAGAAACGAAGGTATTGCCGGCTGCGGTCTATCCGCCGGAATATACCCTCCAATTCTTCAATTCATTAAAATTTGATAATTCACCTACTCTCAGCGCAGAGGATTTTCTTCTTCGAATAAATGAGAAACGTCGTGCATGCAGATTAAATGATAATGATCTCCTTGCTCTCTTACCTGAATTACTAGGGGGTACACCTCTCAATTGGTACCGCCTGGGGATAGATAGTTGGAACCAATGGGAAGATTTTGAAAATTCCTTTCGAGCTACCTTTTTCCCACCAAACTATCAAGAAAGACTGAAGAGGGAAATCGAACGACGAACTCAAGGAGAGCATGAAAAGGTCTTAGATTTTATCATTAGTCTTCAGACACTATTTAAAAGACTGACTCATCCACCAACGGAGGCAGAGCAAGCTTCCATTGTGTACCGCAATATGCTACCTAGATACCAATTATATATCCGGTCATCAGAAGCTACCTCAGTGAAGAGCTTATTAGAGCTCAGTCAAGAATTAGAAAATACCGAGGAGCGAATCAAATCTTTTCGACCCCCACCAAGTAAGGCCAAAAGCCTTGTTCCTGAAGCTGCCTATCATCCCCCTCAAGCGTCGAGTGGGCCATCTCGGAAGCTGAGTGCTATTTCTGAAAAGGAGAGTACATCAAAGAAGAAGTCCAAATCGAAGGGAAAAGAAGAAAAGGTCCTAAAGTCTACTACAGTTGCGGGGGAAGAAGTTATGGCCACAATTTCTTCGAAAAGTCGACAAGGGTTATCGCGTGAGGTATGTTGGAATTGCCTCAAGGAAGGTCACCGATGTCCTGAATGTACTCAATCCAGGACACTCTTCTGTTTCCACTGTGGCACCCGCGGGACCACTCGAAAGAATTGCCTCAACTGTAATTTCTCGGGAAACTAAATGGGGACCAGCAAGCTGAGGTCTGTGCTGCTCCCGTTTCTCTACGGAATGGCCTCAAAACAGAAAGGACATCAACTATCTCAACCGTGATGACCAGAGAAGATCGGTGGTACGTCACGCTGGTCGTTGATGGAGTATCTATCCCAACTTTGGTGGATACCGGAGCCAACCGTTCCTATATTAGCTCCGAAGGTCTGGCTCGGTTGCCCTCTTCTTCCTACACCATGACTGAGGTTACGCCCTGTACTGTATCTGTCGCTAATGGACTACAAGAGATCGTCCGAGATGCTGTTGCCTTCAATGCCTGCCTTCACGACCGTCTCGTCTATATGCGCTTTACACTCATGCCTAAACTAACTGTCCCTTGTCTAATCGGGATAGATATCTTGAAAGATCTCGAGGTCATTATAGACACAGCCAACGGTGTATGGTGGTTTCGAGACCAACCGTTACGTCCATCCAACTTCTCTACTGGTTTGCTGATGGATGGTTCACAAATTGCAGGGATTAAACGATTGGATCCTCAAGAATCGGAGCAGTTGAACCTTTTACTAAAGGAAGAGCTAGAAAATATGAAGGAAACAACCGGCTTTTCAAACTTAACCGAACATATCATTGATGTAGGAGGGCATCCACCAATCAAACAAAGAGCATACCCTGTGTCACCTGTTATTCAGGATGTTATCAACCAAGAAGTGGACAGGATGCTGCAAGAAGACATCATCGAGCCATCTCATAGCTCTTGGGCAAGCCCCGTAGTTATGGTGAAGAAACCCAATGGCAAATATAGGTTCTGCATAGACTTCAGAAAAGTCAATGCGGTGACAAAACCCGACGTCTACCCGCTCCCAAATATGTCTTCTCTGCTGGACCAACTCAGAGCCTGCCGATACTTATCTAAAATCGATCTAGCCCACGCTTACCACCAAATCCCTCTTGCACCTTCGTCGAGGGAAATAACGGCATTCATTGTCTTGGGACGTGGCCTGTTCCAGTTTAAGCGTCTTCCTTATGGGTTATGCGGAGCGCCTGCTACATTTCAACGACTTCTGGATTCCATCATAACTCCGGACTTGGCACCCGCTTGCTTTGCTTACCTTGACGATATTGTCATCGCAACTACTACCTTTGAAGAGCACCTACGTTTCTTGAAGTTGGTACTAAATAAGCTCCGACAAGCTGGACTGAAATTAAATTTGGAAAAGTCTGAATTCGGTTGCAATGAAATACAGTACTTGGGGTTTCTTGTAAACGAAAGAGGATTACAGGTCGATCCCAGCAAGACTGAACCCCTTATAAACTATGCTGCTCCCAAGAACATTCATGAGTTAAGAAGACTAATCGGTATGGCATCATGGTACCGGAGGTTCATCCCCAACTTCGCCGACCGAGTGAGACCACTAACTGAACTGCTAAAGAAGGGACGCCAATTCGTTTGGGGAGAGGCACAAAATGAGGCCCTAGAAGGAATCCGAGCTATTCTTACATCGGAACCGTTACTGGCCCGTCCTGATTTCAACCGGAAGTTCACGCTTCAAACCGACGCCAGCGCAACAGGACTGGGAGCTGTGCTCACTCAGGACTACGACGGCCAGGAGCGAGTCATCGCCTATGCTAGCAGAACGCTGACGTCCCCTGAAAGTAACTACAGTGTCACGGAAAGGGAATGTTTGGCTGTGCTTTGGGCCATCAAAAAATTCAGGCAATATCTAGAAGGCTACCACTTCACAATCATTACCGACCATGCCAGCCTAAAATGGCTTGCTAACCTTAAGAATCCCTCAGGAAGGTTAGCGAGGTGGGCGCTAGAATTACAGGGTTACAATTTCGACGTTGTATACAGGAAAGGCTCCGCTCACTCTGTTCCTGACTTTCTCTCTCGACTCTCTCCGGATGAAACTTATCCCGAGGTGGAAGTTTTAATTGTTGGGTCGCCTGTTCCAATCGCTGATCCTTGGTTTACAACCAAAATGAAGAGAGTGCGCGAAAAGCCACAGGATTTACCAGATTGGAAAATAGAAGGCAACAATCTGTATCACCACGTTTTGCCGGATGACTCCTGTGTTCAAGAAGATGAGTCTCTGGCATGGAAGCTGGTAATTCCCAAAGAACAGGTTCCTAAGATCCTGCAAGAAAATCACGATAGACCAGATGCTGGACATCTTGGAATCGAGAAGACCCATCATAGAATAGCTCGCTTGTACTACTGGCCTGGTATGTACAAGGACATTGCAAAGTATATCAAGCGCTGCAAGACATGCCAATTGGTTAAGCCCATTCAACGTTTGCCTCAAGGGAAAATGAATACTAAGAATTACACAAAACCATGGGATATCGTAGCCGCCGATATTATGGGTCCGCTACCTCGTTCATCCAGTGGCTACTCATTTCTATTGATCTTTATTGACACCTTTACTAAATGGGCAGAAATTATTCCTCTTCGAACGGCCAATGCACAGAACGTCTGCCGAGCTTTCCGCCAGTTTGTAGTATATCGATGGGGAACACCGCGCATACTCCATACGGATAATGGCACTCCCTTTGTCAACCGACTACTGGAAACTCTTGCGAATAGTCTAGGGGTCAAGTTAAGTCGGATACCTCCATACTGGCCACAAGCTAACCCAGTAGAACGCATCAACCGAGTAGTCAAGACTATCATCACATCATACCTCAAGGGACAACACAAGAAGTGGGACCAATATCTTCCCGAACTAATGTTTGCTTTAAACAGTTCCTGGCATAGTTCAGCTGAATCAACGCCAGCGTACCTTAATTTTGGCCGTGAGCTACTACCTCCCCAGACTCATTATAATCAGAGTAAACAGGGTGACAAATCCGAACCTCCAGACATAGGTATATGGTCCAAACATATGGCTAGGTTAGGTGAATTTAGGAAGTTAGTGGAGGCTAAACTATGTAATGCCTCTGCCAGACAGGCGCATTATTATAACTTACGTAGGCGTGATCCAAAATTTAAGGAAGGAGAGTTAGTTCTTAGACAAGCTCATCCCCTTTCTTCTGGCGAGCGGGGATTCGCTCGTAAACTGGCCCCTAAGTATGAGGGACCGTTCCGCATTGTAGAAGAAAGGTCTACCAACACCTACAATCTCAGCACGATGGATGGCAACCCCGCTGGTTTCAGTCACGCCTCTCAGCTCAAGCCGTTTTGTGAGGATTGGCCGCGTGAGGGGTCTCACGCTCCCGAAGAAGGAGAGGTGTAAGCAGACTTTGCCCTATAACGGTGAGCTAGCCAGCGAGAATAAGGGAGGGGCTCACTCTCTTCTCTCGCTTGGCACTGTGTGTATCTATATTTTTCCGTTCTCTACTCATTGTAAATTATACCTTTCTTATTTGTTCCTTTAAATAGTTGTTAAATATAGTTAATGTTTAATAGAAGATTTACTTTGTGGTTAATTAAGAACCTGCCCCACTCTCCACTGTTCTAGCTGAGGATTGGCCGCTTTTTATGACCCGAAAAAGGTAGGACTAATTTTAAGTTAATTTATAATTTTTTGGTTTTCTAAGATACTTAATTATCTCTGGCAGTGAAACTGCCTGGCGCCCATAGAGGAAAAAAAGGGTCATACTGGAGGATGTGCAACGTTATGGTTCCCACTAGGTACCACATAACTACAAAACTGGTTTTGCACTGCACAAGTCTGCGTTATGAGTGATTATCAAGACATCCTGATGATGGACGAGCTCGTCCGAAACCTGTCGATATCTCTCCACAAAATGAAACAGGCTAACACGGAAATTACTCGAAAGATTATATTAAATTTAAATTAATCCTTTATTAGTTACTAAGACGAATCCTTTGTTAATAACTGAATGGAATAACAAGATATCCCCCTAAATTACGAATTATTCAATTACGAATAATTGAAAAATAAAGTCTCCTCTGCGGATACTTTCCATTCTGCGGACCCAACCACTATATATATATATTACGGTGGAAATTCAAATCCGACAATTTGACAAGATTACTGCTTACATAAGTAAGTAAAATCAGCTGTTTTAGTTTGTAAAACGAAATTATTAAATAAGAGTACATATGCAGTGAAGGACTGATTAATGACTTTAGTTACAAAGACGAGGTCTCTATTATATTTCAAGATACCTTGTCTTTACAAAAATTAACACTTTCCTATTTAATAATTATAAATCCAAAAAATATTTAATAATATGAATTATGAACACAGGAGATCATTACACAATTTATTAAAGAAACATTTTTTTAATTAATGACAAAAAAAAATACGGTCAAGGAAGGGTCTTTTTTACGCATCTCTGACCATACGATAAGTGTAATTAAATATATACAAGATAATTATTTAATGTGTTGTATTAAGGTAAAGTGAGATTATTAAAATATCATAAAGGTAGGATTAACTAAATACTTGATTATGACATTATATGTAGGGGGGGGGGTATTTCGCGAATTAATCTTTGTGAAACACTCACATGACTTACATATTCCAATTTTAATTGACTCTTAAGTTATTTTGAATTTTGAATCAATTATGTTTCTAATAAATACTAATATTATAAAGATGGTAAAATCATATATTGTACCGATGTGACGCTTTATAAAAAAGCTTAACGCTACTTGTTCCTCTAGAACCCGCCAAAAAAATAAATTTTTCCCGGACAAATGTTACAAATAAAAGTGACAGGTATTTGTGTAAGTGTAGACGACAGTAGAGGAAGTACAAAGGAAATCCTTGCAACACCTTCTTGCGAGAAAAATCGCGAAAGACATTCATTAAAGCCACACTTCCGGTTGATGGATTTCGCCCAAAACCTTCGTGTTAGATGTGATGGAGGTGGATCAAACGGAGGTGGATACCTTGCTTGAATTTCCTGTGATTTTTCAGTTTTGAAACGATCGCCTATACTCTCTCTTATTAGGAGGAATAAGAGAAAGTAAAAATAAATACAACTCAATCAATGACCGTAAGAGTTACCTTGAATGTGCTCATATGTTAGATGATGATATCAACATTAAATGAAAAATGAAGAAATTTTTCTGAAAGTCGAAAAAACTAAAATATCCATTCTATAAAGTCATATAGTTATGTAGATAGTTGTGTAGTGTATATCAAATTTAATTTAAACAATCTGGTGTGAAACACTCACACAACTTTCTCTTACTCCAGTTCCCAAAATTGTAATTGACAAATTTTATAGTTTGTGTACCAAATTTAATTAAATTCGTCGACAACTGAAAAAACTGTCCAATAAAAGCGCACTTCCGATTTACTAATTTTCTTGAAACTTGGAATTTTGGCCATATATTTATTTCTAATTAATTTTGTTTGGATGATAGAATTGTATAATCAACTATGATAGCACTTTAGAGAAAAACATAACCTCACTCTTCCTCCAAAAGCGCCTTTAAAATGAATTTTCCCAGAGAAATATTTAAAATAAAAGTTATAGATCTCTGCATGTTTAGTTTATATAGGAAGTTTCAAGAAAATCATTTTTGAGGAAATCGCGAAAAAGTGAAAAAATCATTTAGTAAAGTGGTAATGTAAACGCACATCCGGTTATCCGATTTTTTTGAAACTCGGAATCTCAACATCATATTCAATTCTAATTAATACTATTTAAATGATAGAATTGTTTAATAAACTGAAATAGCACTTTAAATGAAACCTAACTCCACCCCTCCCCCATAACTGTCCTTGGATGAATTTTCCCAGAGAAACATTACAAATAAAAGTTGTAGCTCTTTGTATCTGTAGTTGATATACTTAGTTTGAAGAAAATCGTCGGAGCCATTTTTGAGAAAAATGCAAAAAAGTAAAAACCCAACAAGTAAAATGGTACTTCCGGTTAAGGAATTTTGATAGATGACCTACTGCCAGATGCCATGGTGATACCTAAACAGAATATCAAGTTTCAAGTCTCTAAGTTTTTCTTTTTTGAGCTATGCTGTTCACATACACACACACTCACACACACAGACCATTTGCTAAAAACCACTTTTTTAGACTCAGGGGACCTCAAAACGGATATTTCCGATGAAAACTTGATATCCAAAATTTGACACGATTACAATACTTCTTACTAGGAGTAAGAGAACGTAAAAATAGTTAAGAGCCTACTTTGAGAAAATTACGAATGATTGAAAAATAAAAATTAAAAGTATAAAAAAAAAAATCATGTTCACCATTCGGTTGACGAATACTGACCGAAACTTTCGTGATGAATCCTGTGGTCGTTACTAAATGGTATAACAAGATACTCCCACCCCCCATCCCGCTTAATAAATTTTCCCGGAAAAATATTTCAAATAACAGTTGTAATTGTGTGTATGTCTAGTTGATGTAACCAAGTTTATTGTTGGAGACGTTTTCGATAATATTACAAACAAAAAAATGAGAAATCCATTTAAATTATTCAGGTTTGAATTTTCTGTGATTTTCACGAACACACACACTACTAATTTCTAAAAACCATTTTTTCCAACACAAGGGACCACAAAACTCATGTTTCCGGTGGAAAATCGATATCTATCGAAAAATGCAATTTTTTTTTTACACGAATACTTTTCTTATAGCAGTGTAAGAAAGTAAAAATGTACATATCCCACTTACAGAAAGAAACAAAAAAAAGTAGCTAACCCATGTTGAAAACCGCAAGTGAAGGCGATATTAGGAAGGCAGTGAAAATTCTGGCCGGCTATAAAGAGAGTGAGAGGGCGAAGGAAGGAAGTAGAAGACAAAACGGCACGGATATGAAGGAGGTTGCGGTCTCACGAGTAAGAAGGCGTCACGCGGACTGAGAAGCGCCACTTCCGCACGTTTCTTGCAAACACTACTACCACACGAACTATGTATATATATTTAGTAACTAACATACACACACACACACACACACACACACACACACACACTACCCCATCCAAGTATACAACAATGCTGGCTGGCCTCATATATACAATAACATCATGTAAATAGAGTGAAAATATCCTTTCTAATGTTACTACAATCATATTATTAATATTTATATTAACTTTGGTTATATTTACAACTAAATAAATTAGCTCATATTTTTTATTTACATTTAAAATTAGGAGGAAGAATATTTAAAGATTGCATTAATCTGATTTTCATCTCTGATTCCTCAATTTATGGAAATTTGATGGGATGCACATACGGAAATTTAAGTCACTGTCATGTCAATCTATAATGACCACAATTCTTAATGAATCACATTAGCACACAGTAACTCGAGCGTAAAATGACCGATAAAAATTACTGAAAAACTGGAACCAATAATTTCTTTACACCATCTGCTGAAGGTGGGGGGCCAAATTGGAGAATTGTCTCTTATTGCAATTTACATAGCTTGTATCTAATTACTCGTATTTCACAAATATATACGTCTATCAAATATATACGTATTTCACAAATATATCGTCTTCAGTTAAGTGTACGTCTATCTGTCTGACTTGTGATGAAGAACAAGAGAGACTTCTTTCTTCAAAACCCAACATTTGCATACATCATCTACTAAACAACTTTCTACTATATAATGTAGACCCACCCTTATATGGTTTTTGTTTATTATGTGGGGGTGTCCAGTGTATGAGTAGTTTGACCGGAATACCCATAGAGGGGCTCTAAACTCCCCAAATAAGTGTAACTGCCACTATAAAAATTAACTTATTACCCTAACAAATATGCGCAGTTACACAATAATTCTATTCGTAAGTACTAATATGTGACAAAAAGCAAGATTTTATATCTTTGCATTTCAAGAATTAATCAAAAATATAAAAAAAAAAAATGAAATTTCTAGATGTACATAGCGGAAGTGACAGTTCGCCAACATACCACTAACAACAAGTACACCGACAGACACTAATATACAATGGAATCGAGGGGAGGTGTGGGGGATTGCAGAGTAATACTTAAAAGTAACTATGATGACCTCAATAATTACCCATGTGTGTATGTTTGTGTGTTTGTGGTGAAAGAAAACAGGCTTCCATTATTTAAAAAGAAAAGGGAAATTAGGAAATTATTTTTACGAATTTCAACAACGCTAACAAATTTCAATAATTACGACTGCAATATATACTCGTAATTATCATTATCTCAAACTACCTGAACTATTATGAATGGATTTATTATTTATTTACCTATGGAATTTGAATAAAATGGGTTTCTATTAATTTTTTCTGCTAAAGAAGAAGTTTCAAATATGATATTAATCACAGTCCATTCAACAATTTGCCTGTTTAATGTAAGTCAGGGGGTTTATGTACTTTCTCTTACTCCTACTAAGAAAGAGAGAAACTATTTATTGCAATCGTGTCCAATTTTCGATATAGAGTTTCCACGTATTTCCGGAAATACACGTTTGGAGGTCCCCTGAGTAGTGGTTTTTAGAAAATGGTCTGAGTATGTGAACAGCGTAGCTCAAAAATGAAAAACTGCAGAAGTCCTAATTTGATATACCGTTTAGATATCACTATGGGATCCCGACAGTATGTTATCTGTCAAAATTCCTCAACCGGAAGTACTTTACTGAAGGTTTCACTTTTTTGCGATTTTCTTAAAAATGGCTCCAATGATTTTCTTTAAACTTGGTATATCAACTACACATACAAAACTCTACAACTTTTATTTGTAACGTATCTCTGGGAAAATATATTTAAGGGCACTTTTAGGGGAGGGGTGTGGTTAGGTTTTCCTCTACAGTGCTATTTCAGTTCACTATACAATTTGTTATCTAAATAATATTACTCAGAATTAAATATGTTGTTGAAATTTCGAGTTTGAAAAAAATCGGATGACCGGAAGTGCGTTTATACTGAATAGTTTTGTTCATTTTTCGGGATTTTTTTTCTATAAAAACACCGTTGAACTTCATTAAAATTGGTACAATGTTTATAAAATTTGTCAATTACGATTGTTTAACTGCATTAGGAGAAAAGTGTATGAGAGTTTCATACCAGAATTATATTTCTTTGTGATATAACTGGTTGGAGTAAGTGAAACTATATACAGTGCAAGTGAAATAATTTAGGCCCCTTCCAAAGGCACATTATCTCAGTAATGGTGAATATTATTCTTTGATGAGCTGTTTAAATCTGATGCGCTACTTGTGCGTGAAATGTCACACTTCTGGTAAGATATGTTGATGATGATAGCAACATTAGCAAAGAACTGAGCATATATAACAGTAGATACCGTTTTAATTCAACAACACATACTGTGGTGCTTACTGCAATTTGCCAATCGTTTCTGGAGAGACCAAGTGCAATTTCCAATTTTTCCATACTATGGCCAAACTACTAAAGTGAGCAGATAAAGGTCCTCTTACCTTCTAGAGAACGATTGCAAGGGCTTAGTAAACGATTTTGTAAAAGAAGGACCGTGATTAAATCTTGGTGAAAAACGTCAAGATCAATGAAAAGACGACAATCGGCTTATAAAAGCTTTTAGAAATGTGTGAAAAATTTAGTTTTAAAAAGAAATCAGGCGTGACTTTCCCTTACCTATTATTTCTCGCAGTTCTAAATTGATAAATTTTATTGAAACTCAGTATTTTTACTAAATGGAACTCCTGAACTCCTACTGGATGAGAAAAACAGTGATTGTGGCGATCAGGAACATTCCAGATGTGACTAACGCATTTCAGCATCTCTCAGAACCCCTTTAGAAACATATTTTTCTAGATAAAAATGTTTTAAAGTCGCACTTCCGGTTTTGACGGATTTGACAGAAACATAAGAAGATATCTGTTGCCGATGATCTTCAAAGAGTATTTCAGTATTTCCCAAAACGCCTGGATGAAAACAACAATGTCCTAAGGGACTTACCTTTCTCAGCTCATTTTTTTGTTTGTTTGCTATATTCACAATTTTCAACTAATATATTTTCTACTCAGAATGTTTACTGAGTTTTAAGTTTTATCCTTAATCGTGGATTGTTAAACTAGAGGATAGGTATCGGGCGAAATTTGTTCACTGATAGCGCACTGTACTAGATGCACTAACCCGGAGGTCCCGGGTCCAAATCTAGTAGAGCTCCCCTTCGGTGAATGGTGGAGTTGTCTAACGAGAGAAACACTGTCCGGAGGCCGGCAGTGTACCGGGAAAGCTTTGGGGTAGCTTTATGGGGACCTGAGGGACTTTGGATAGCGTATATAGCCTCCCGCACAGCCAATAAGGATAATAATAATAATAGACTAGAAGGCTTTCTTTACCTTGCACGGAAAGATTTCAGGAACTCAGTGAACTTACTTGGTGAACAAATCAACTCATTGTATTCATTGTTTCCTATTCATTAAAGCAATTCTTGTAGTTCTTCCTTCATGAAAATATCCAATAAATTACAATATTATTAAACCATAATGGATCAAAAATATAAATTAGGAATATTTTTTAATTATAATCAGTTATTATTTTATATTATCAGTTCACATTGTTGCCAAATTGTATATATATTTCAGAATCATACGCTATTTATTTAAAAATTTACAATCCTGGGCTAACAAATGTCAAGAATTTTTTATTTAATTTCAAGTTCGAACTCTGTCGATGGATCAGAATCCAAAACCGATCAGGAACAACAAAACTGCGATGGATAAAATACCAGACTCATAATCTTTCTTCGAAATGAAGAAAAATGTTGTAAACTGACAACTACAAAAAAATTACTTTTGATTACTGAAGAAGATCAAACTGTCCATAAATTAGTAAGGAATGATTGACTTATTTTCCCATAAGGGGACTAATCTAAATGTGTGTATTATTTTAGTGGACTCCATTTTCTTACAAGGATCCGAGCAACCCTCAATCTTATTAGTGAAAGGGAAGGTCTGTGACCTTCATCTGACATGTTCTTGTGAGAGATTGTGAGAAGACGGAACTGTTCCCGAAGGCAAACCAACCAACTACTGCTCACCTAAAAGAAAATGATTGGAAAATCTCTATCGTCCCTGCTAACCTCGACCACCACGAAACCTTTCCTCATCTCGTGAGTGCATAGCAAGCTCTGCCGGGCTGACTCACGATCCCGTGGTACCATTATGTAGAGAGAACAAGCCTCCTACTTAAAGGCTTAGAATGGTCATGGCCCAACCATCAATAGGTAAGCCTGTCTATGGCCTACGGTTTGGGAACACCCTCCTGACAAGGCCGGGACTTTGCCCTGCCATTCAGATGAAGCCATTCCGTACCCGAACCTTCATCTGACAGTCAAAAGGGGTCGAGCGATGGTGGAAAAAAAGTTTAAACAATCCTTTCAGATTAGAGGGGATTGCCTTACTGTTGCAGTTCCGCCAAAAAATGCTGCTGAAATCAATTTTCCCCCAGAAAATCTTTCCAATGAAAAATGTTTGTTAGTTTTCTCAAGTTACTGTGATTTTTTCGTATTTTTTTTTTGTGTTCATTAGTTTGCACTGTTGTTACACACACATACATACTCACACACACACACCACACCACACACACACACACACACATGCGCGCGTTTAAAAAAAAAATCGAAGTCAGCGGATCTCAGAAAAATAATACTATAAGTGATAACTTAATTTCGAATATTTGTCACAATGTTATTATTTCCTCTTTCAGCCTTTAGAGAAGATGAAAATTCAAGCCTAAGTTTGCAAAGTGCTGAAGAACATTATTGTTTATTAGGAGCACCATATTGGCCACCACTCAAAAATGACTTTTTATAATAAGAAAACTGAAACATTATTGGACTAAAAATTGACTACCTCATATATTAATATATATAAAAATATTAATAAAAAATTATAATCTTATATATATATATATATAAAATATATATCCTAGTTCTTAGGAGAGTAGAACTTTTTATATAAAAAAAAAAATGATGTACTATATACGCACAGCAACACTTCGACTACACTGTTCACATATACGAACGACGCGCACTACAACATAACAACACTACAGTGTAGTTACAACTGAACCACCTGATGACAGTCAATGAGAACATTATAGAAACGTTACACAACTTTTCTTCGAGTAGGGGGGATGGGCCCCTTAGTGGAGATAAATAATAAGAGACTTATGTGTAGGGGAGAGGTGGCGCCTCCAGTGTCCGTTCGGTCAACCAAAAAAAATAACTTTTAAATTAAATAAATAAATAAATAAGCTATACAAGCGATAATGTTAGCTGTGGCACTAGCCTCGTTTATTTCCCCAACGGTTTATCACCAACAAAACTGGTATTACAATGTTTATATGCGGGCCAATATGGATTTATTACAGTGGCATTTTTTTTTTTTTTAACGGACATTCTTATGAAACGATATCGATAGTTTGTTTTATGACGATAATTTATATAATAAAGTTAGCTACTTAGCTGACAAACAAATTTTATCTTTCCTACCGTTTAACTACTACTACAAGTTTGTCAAATTTTCGATAGGCTGTGTTTGGCCAGAAATACAGTTTTTTGTTTCTAAATAAACAAGCTTTCGTTACCTCAGTGTACAGCATAACTTTAAGACGAAAAATCTGGTGTAAAACACGCACACGACCATTCTCTTACTACTGTTAATACAATTATTGTATAAAATGGCAAATTTTCTTTAAACTTCAGATTTTACTCATTTGTCCTAACAAAATATAAGTGGTGGGGAGTACAAGTACTTACCCAGGCAGGTAGTAGAAATGAATACAATGTAGTCCTGAAAAGAGCGCCAGTAATATTGAACCAATCAATTCCACATAACAAAGCTACAAATTATGCACAACTATGTAGAATTATTTTTTTTTTTTTTAATGTTTCAAATGTAAGTGATAGCATTCCATCTTTTAAGAAAATCGTCATAGTAACTCAAAAACCTATTCTGTAAAGCAACATTTCTGGGTCAGCGATTCTCTTCCAATTTGGAATTATAGCAAAGTTTCTAATGTAAATTAACATTGCATAAGTGGTAGAACCATTATTATGTTCAATTGAAGTGGTACTTTAGAGGAAAGCTAAACGTTCCCCCAGAACCCCGCCAAAAGTAATTTTTCTGGAACAATGTTACAAATAAAAGTGATAGACATGTGTGTGTGTGTAGTTAGTACACGAATTGTAAAAAAAAAAAGTTGGAGCCGTTTGCGAGAAAATTCCGGAAAACTAAAAACAAAATTCAATAAATTCGCAGTTCCGGTTGATTTTGAACAGAAACCTTCCTGTCAGATGCGGAAGTGGTAACTTAACGCAATAATACCAAATTTGACTAGCCTGCAATTTTTCGTTAATGAGATATTTTGTTCGCGCGCACACACACACTCAGACGAACCTAAAAACGTGTATTTCCGGTGTAATGTCAATTACGAAAATCTGACACTATCGCAATATCTAAATCCTTGTGTGTAGTGTGTGCAAGTGATCGGCTATCAAAGAAATACCCACAGTGAGGCTAAAATGGCTTTGAAGAAGTAGCTCGTCCATTTTTCCCCACTCATCGATGTAAATATAGCATTATGATTAGTTGAAATCTGATCACCGTACAATCTGATTGGCTGCTTAGTTTTAATGAATGAAATTAATTATCTAGACAAATACCTGAATAAATAAAAAAGATGGAGTTTGAAGTTAAGTTCTCTGCATGACGCGAACTTCGTTAAATTAATATCAGCAAATTTGCACCATCAACGTTTCCTGTTTATGCAAAAAAAATTTTTTTTTTTTTTTTTAATAATTTGAATTAAAACTGAACAATTTCACGCATAAGCAAGAAAAACTATAACTAGTCGCATTTTAATTCAAAGTAAGTCGCACAGGTGCGCCACATACTATTTTTTTTTTATCGTCATGTCAAGTTCCTTCCTACAAAAATTAGGTCATGTTACTTATATTACGTATTTCATTCAATGAGTCAGGCCTAACACATACATATATATATTTTGTCATGGGTACTATGTACAAGTGTAGTTGCCATGGCAATACCTCCACACTGATGATATAAATAGGTCTCTAAAATATCTTACTTATATGTAACGTCATATATATTCCAAACATGCAATGACATGTAGAGGACAAGTTTTTTTTTTGTTTTTTTTTAAGATTTTCTCTTCTCTCTTTTTCCCCCGGAGAAGGGAATTACGCAAATTAAGGTGGCGTGCACATCTTATCGTGCACATGATTTACCAAACTGAGATTTTATTAATTCAATGGATTAAATCTGGTAGACTGGATTCTGACGTGGAAAAACTTTGATATCCAAGTGAAGGAACCTCTACATAGGGTTAATAAAACTGAATAGCTTTTCACATAGTTTACAACTTCTCTTGAACGATATGTCGGAGACTCGAAAAATTTGCTTAGAATTTTCTAACAAGAGACTAATCTATATGAAACAATAATGCGAACTCATACAATACGACTCTTACTCAGAGAACACGGTAAACTGTGCGATATAACGCGTACTATAAATTAAACATTGTTTTCAACTTTGTGTTAAGAAACGCAATATACACTTAACTTAATGCTAATGTCATTGCTACCATGGTAACAGGATTTGATGGTGAAATAAAAACCAACGAATCTGCACTAAACTCACAATTTATATTTGAACGATTTTATTTCAAAACAATTTCGGCCAGCAAATATGAAGATAGACAATCATTCACGATCTTTTTAAATTCGCGTAAAAGTCTTTGTTTACGAATTAATTTTCATAAAATAGGTTTAGAATTTTTATGTTTTCTCTCAAAGATGTGCATTTTCTTTTCTACTTCTAGTAAATTTTTGATTCCAAATTGCGTGACTAAGAAACCAAACAGTTTTATAAAATTAAATTAAGTAAAATACGTCGTCTCTGTTTTGTTTTTTCTTTTTCGAAGTGATCTAAGTTGTGACAAGGTTTAACGAAGAGGTTTAAGTTTTTCGCTCTGAAGAACCCTCCCAGGATTAATCGAAGATTTTGTTCTGGGCAGGTACTGACATGCACCAGTATTAAGCAGATGCAGGGTTAGCATGCTTTTGGGTTTTCTCACAGGGCAATGTGAACTTAGCGGGGGAGGGGAACACCTGAAGAAGCTAGGGATAAAAAAATGATGATAGCATCTGCAGAATCTGTGAGAATTTGGAATACCCTTGTGAACGGACTGCGTTAACTTCATTCAAAGAAGGATTGGAGGCGTGAGGTATGATAAAGGGAAGATACTTTTATCGTTCTCAGATTTTAAGATTTCTATGCGAAATAAAAATCCAGGTCGAGGGAAACAGTAAGACCTCTTTGGTCGCTATACACTACACTCTTTTCCATATTTTTTTATTTCACTTAATCATATAATGATACCGCTAAATGCCACATTTCTACGTCGATATGCACGTTTCAAATTCAGCACTATCCCGTAATATTTTACGCTACTTAGTCTCGCGACTTTTTTCAATAACAAATCAGTAACATTTAGTGTTGGGGGTACCTACACTGAGAGATATCTAACGTCATGCCATTTTATCTGCCCATCATGTTAGATTATTATAATTCTAATTGATAATTCCATTGAACTTGGAATTTTTACTATAGTCTGATTGCCCTTTTAGATTCCCCCATGAAAACAGGTGGTGAAAGGCCGACTGTTCTTTATACTTTGAAGCTTTTATTAGCTTACGAGGCAGCGCCTTTATCAATCCACAACAAAACCTGGGAAATGGTAGTAAGCGCAAAATCGATCTGAATCTTTCTAACATCAAAAGAAATTTTCCAAAGAAAATGTTTTCTAATAATTGTAAGTAATTGTAATAATAAAAAATAATTGTATAAACTCTTTGATCTTTGTTAACATTACAGTGTCAATTTCATCGAACTAGAAATTATACCAATGTACGTATTTAACATACATCAATATTATATACACACTATAACCAAAACATTATACTCAAATTACACTTTAGCGGAATGCTTAATGTTGCAGCTTTCCTGGAAACTCTGTGCAAATTTTTTTCTGGAGAAATATTTCTTTTTGTTGGTAGTTAGTATGCGGAGTTTAATGAAATAAGATAAGAAATATGCAAAACAAAAAAATATATATACTTAAGTACTCGTACAAATGATAGATAGAAAAGTGTTTTGTTTTCTCTCATTCTCTTTCACACACACAAATTCGCTAAAAACCTTTTCGATATTTAATCGATAGAAACCTCAAAAAATATATTTCCTATTACCCAACTTAATTTCGAAAAATTGTTACCATCACTATACTTCACTGCATTGCAACGGCAAGTAAAACTGAAATTTACAAACACTGAAATTTTACAAATCCCTGTTATCAGTCATCATAAATTTCTTATTTTAGAAAACTAAAGAATATAGTTGTATATTTTTTGACTAACTGTTTATTGCATTAAATTACTTTAATAGCGATCATTTGATGAACATTACATAATGAAGGAATGCATTATTATTATTATTATTTTTATTAATACGCAACAAACAGAGAGAGAGGGGCTGCTGTGTATTAACAGTGAGTATAAAAATATTCAGCCAGCAGTAGTTTAGACGGACGACATCGCAAAGTTGGTATAAAGTTAATTGCCACCTATTTCTGTAATGCCAATATATATCCGCTTTTACACGCCAAAATACTAAATATACATAATGTTTTTTTACGCAAAAAATTAGCAAGGGTAAATGTTAAAATCTAGTTTAAAGCGTACCTCATATAGTTTTTCAAAAATTTGTATTTCGATCTAGGGTTAGTGGCTAAATTTCTAATAATTATTATTATTAATTAACTTTGACTCTTTACAGAATCAATTTTTTTTTTTTTTTGTTTCAAATCAAAATTATAGGTTTATACGTGCATATGGTACAGTTATATTCGAGATAACAAAAAAACAACAAATAAACCTATTATAATTACAAGAATACTCGAAAACCTATTCTGTAAGTTACACTTCCGGTTGGCCGATTTTCTTCAAATTTTGAATTCTAGCAAAGCTTCTAATGTATTTTATAAATGGTAAAAGCATACGTCAAGTGGAAATAATTTTAGAGAAAAGCGTTACGTTACTGTTCGGCCAAAAAAAATCAATTTTCCGGGGAAAATGTTTCAAATAAAAGTGAGAGGTATTTATGTGTGCGTGTAGATAGTATACCAAGTTTAATGAAAATCGTTGGAGGAGTTTTCGAGAAAATCGCGATTCAGTAATGTCCATTTCGCATTTCAGTAAATTCCTTTCAGTAAAGTCGCACTTCCGGATGATGGATTTTGCCCGAAACTTTCCTGTCAGATGTGATGGAAGAACCTGGACGATATATCAAGTTTGAGCTTCCGGCAATTTATCGTTGTTTTTGAGATATTTTGTTCACACATACACACATGCAGACCATTCGTGAAAAACTTTTTTTTTTCGTACTCAAAACATGTATTTCCGGTGATAACTCAATTTCAAAAATTTGGCACGATAAAAATTTGGTAACCAACTTACGCGGATACCGAAAGACATGGAAAACAATTTGGGGGTAATTAAAATAGTAAGATGATAAGGAGTTATTTCAACAATTCTAATAAAAAGGATGCGATGAGTACATGCCGTTACCATAGTAGAAATAAATTTGGCGTGCAATATAATTACGTAACAACTATGTTATCATTACAGTGTACACAATTTGGATACACTAGCCATATATATATATATATATCTTAATGAATTAATAAATTACAAATAAATAAAGAGGAAATACAAAGAGACCGCAGTCCCGGTTACGTGTAACATCATAATCCGTCGCAAAATAATATATTGGTGTTAAATTATTTTCACTTTTTTGCACTCTCTCAACTTGCAAACCCCAGTGTGGTCCACCGCACAATATAATAAATATGACTGACAGCGTACAAAATAAATTACTTAAGCTGGTCCATTTTAGAACCAATTACCACTGTATAGAATATGACAAAAATGGAATATTAAAATCCTTAAATTAACGTTCTTAGATAACTTATTTGGTTAATTGATGATATATTGAACAATAAAATTGACTGTAAAGATTTGGTTTCAGCTGTCTCTTTTTGTGCGTCATCTAGATTTTCGCTCACTTTCGTGTGACGGTATTCGTCCGTGGATAACACTTGTCTGTAAGGTGTGATGATGGGCCAGGAGTGGGCATGCTGATCCCAAGCTGTTGTACACATCAACTATTTCCTACCTTACTGTGTGATAATTGGGAGTCATGTATCCCACAATATATTTTTTAATATCTCCTGCCGAAAAAAAATTCTACGCCAATCTCCCTGCTCAAATTTGATGGTTAAAATTTCTTAGGTTTAGCATCCCCATACAGATAATTTGTAGCTCACCATTAACGCACATCCATTCCAACTAATTCCAGCAAAGGTCAAATAAAGACAAAGAATGGAAGCACAAAAGATCTTCTGGTAGCAGATGGATTTGGTTTTGTAGCCATTTCATTCACTTATCTACATCTTTAGGATACAGTCATTGCATAAACCCTCTTAGTTATCTGGTAGCTAATACATTAATCTTCTACTTTTTTTTTTTAAATGGGGGCCAATCACTGCGACCTTTCGATCTATTGTGCTATGCCCCCTGGGTGCACAAGTTATTGCCACATCACCCGAACTGATGTCCCAGCTGAACATCCGTTCTACAAACCCTCCATCAGGTTAAGATCCCTGAGGAATCTCAATACCCTGTCAGGCTCTAGAGAGGGTATATCCCCGCTCCTCCACCTGGTAGCTACCCAGATTCTTGAATCTTCTCTGAATGGTAGCTCGCAGGCTGTTAGGAGATATAATGGAGTCTCCTCCAACTCCCCACAGTATCTGCTTGAGCTGTCACTTTCCAAATCCAGCTTCAGCAGGTGTCCTCAAAGTCGGCAATGCCCCGTGAGGAAACCCGTAAGAGCGCGGAGCTTGTTCTTACTAAGGCCAATGCAGGCCTCCGTTGGTTATAATTTCCTAGGCAGATCTTGGCCTGCTGCAAACCGGGGAGGGAGCACCAGAGTTGAGTTGAGGGGCCTGTTATACTGAAGAAAATATGGGAAGCTTCGGTTAGCGCGGACGTCTAACGAAGGCGAGAAATAAACGGCGATGGCAACCCCACACACCTCACACCACCAGCAATACAAAGTCGTCGTCTGGTAAGATCTTAGTCCTGCATGACCAAAGGATTTAATTTCTCATTTATTTTCTCACACTGCTGGTAAGGGGAAGTAATGCTATAGCATCAAATTTTCGCAATTGAGTTTTTATCGGAAATACATAGTTTGAGCTCCAAAGAGTTCGAAAATAATGTTTTTAACGAATGATGTGTGTTAGTGTGCATGTGAGCAAAATACTTACCAGATAAGATGCTTAGATTGATATTCTGTTTAGATATCAACACAGCATTATGACTCGGAAGTTTTCGGTCCAAATTCATTAATCTGCAAGTGCGACTTTCTTAAGTGGTTTATTTACTTTCTCTTACTCCCAAAAATAGGAGTTATTTCAATCATGTCAAATTTTCGAAATTGAGTTGGAATACATTTTTTGAGGTCCCCTGAATACGAAAAAAATTGTTTTTAGCGGATGGTCTGTACTCCAAATTGATTTTTTTGGAGTATAGACGGAGAGCAGCAATGTGAAGCCTTGTTGTTCTACCAAAAAGCTTTGCGAGCTAATTACTTCTATCAAAATTTTTTTTCTTATTCCTGATAGATAAAATTCACTACCTCCTTGAAACTCTTCATGACCAAACTAAGGAGACCATGTAAAATACAACTATTATATACCACAGCATTACTTTATTAATAATACAGCTGGCCAAAGTAATAAAACGTTCACCTAACAACTGCTTCTTAAGCCTCAATTATAGTATTAAGAGAAGGAACGCGAGAATAAAAATAAATAAATAAATAAATAAATAAATGCGTATAAATTAGGCGTTCTTTATTATAAATGTAAGATATTTAAATAAAATATACAACTCAATAATGTTTGACACAATAGAAAGTTTCAAAATAAGAAATAAGTAAAAACATTATGTGTGTGTGTGTCTGTGTGTTATATGTTGCCGCCGTTATTATCACCAACTATAAGATCTATTTTGTTCCTTTTACTTCATCTATCACTTTTTCACTGATAATTCTTTTATTAATTGGTTTTTTAGTTTTATTTTCTCTTTAAAACCAATGTTTATTCTTTCTGTAAGGTGATAATTATTATATAACTACTGAACTGGAAGTGTCGGAAAGAGAAAGGAATCTACCAATATCAGCCTGTTACAAAAGGTTTAATTGCTATTGTCAAATATTGTTTTAAAAGTTTTAAACTTAATAATTGTATTTTCGTCTTTTGTAACAAAATATTATTGCTATCATCAAATCGATTTTAGAAATTTACTTTTTCAATCGATTATTTAGTCTTCATTTTACCACTAAACAGAGATCAATGAGAGAGAGTTTAGATTTCTTCACCCCTAGAAAATTCCCTGTTCAAATCAGGGAATTTTTTTTTTTAATCTTATAAAGTCCAGAAATATAAATTGAAACATAACGTAAGAGAAAGTAAAATATGGTGTGAAACACAAGCAGGACTTTCTCTTACTGATTGAAACAAAATTTCACTCATTTGTCCTAACATCAAAGGTCTAATATTAATATTAGTATAAATTTATATTAGTTTATTTATATTAATATAAATATAAGAAGTAAACAAACTACTACTAGATTCTTCTTTTTCTAGCAAGAAAATAAAGCGTATTAGAGCCTAAGTTTAAGCCAAATTTCCTAAGATGTTTTGATTCAAAACTCTGTCAAATTATGTACTACAATTACGAAATGGAACATGGTACAAATAGACAGACACACAGACAGACGACAATTATAAGGAATCATTTTCATCATCAAACCGTTAGAGAAATTTGTCTTGATTATCCTACCTGAGAAGATGACGCTACTTAAAACAATATCAAATTCTAATTTTCACTTTAGTGTTTATATTTTGATTAATGCGGAATTATAACATCGCTCAAATTAAAAAAAAAAAAAACACAGGAAGTTATAGCAACTTGATATTCTGTTTAGTTGCCACCTTCGCATTAGATTAGCACCACCCCCTGTTTTTCGCCATTTCTCGAAAATAGCTATAACGATTTTCTTTAAAACTTCACACGCAACTACCCCCACCCTCATTTTTATTTATAACATGGATTTTTTTTTTTTTTTTGAGAGAGAGATCTGAAGGAAGTTGGAAGTTTCCAAGTTCCTTATATACAATATATATTCATAGACGCCTCAAAACATGTATTCCCGGTGAAAACTCAATTTCAAAAATTTGACAACATCGTAATACTTCCTGTTTCAATAGTGAGAGAAGATCAATAAAACACCTCCTCTGTACTCACACTAAAACATACAGTAATCGTTATTTAACTATCTACTAAATAGAACAAATAAAATGTGACATCTTACTACTAGACGGTGTACATGATGAAGTGCAGTGTCCAGCTGGCAGATCAACTGAACTTGAAATATATCCAACAACTCTGCGGCCATTACTATCACTATATCCTTCACAATATTATTACACTCACTCACTCAGAGATAGAGATGATCCTTTCTAGAAATAAATTTTGATGCAGCCAAGTCAGGAACGGACAGTGTAAAAACTAACACTCTGAACACCACCCGCTACTCCCTCTAACTTTATCTGACGTCAAAATGACGAATAAAAAAAATATACTCTAGTACAGTTAATCTTGTAGCTGTAAACAGCTGTCTAGATATCTGACTATAGGATCAATCATAGTTAATATAATACTGATTGGTTAGGTAGATAAAATTAGAAAAAATAATATACACAGTTGGAGGAGTCTGGGCTGGAAATGTTAAACAGTAAAAATCTCATACGGACAATGTTTCCACATGTTCTGGGCTACTCGAGAAGGTTTAAACATACCTTTTATGGGTACGAAACCTTTCTGCAATGCGGTCAGGGCAGTGGCAAACTTACATTTTTCGTCTTGGATTTGAGCACAAATCAGAGGTTTGGTGAAGAAATACAGCTGGCCAAAGGCAAAGCCTAAGAGTTTATTAGGGGACTCTAGCAGAAGCTTACACAGCGGACCTGCTAAACCACGCAACTGTGGTGAGTCTTTGTTAAATGGACACTAAGGGCTCATGTGAATCTGTTGGGTCTGGCCAAAGGTTTTGCTTTGCCTGGAAAAAAACTGCTCTATATCCTGTGAGGATCGGGCAAAAGCATGATTCTTCTGTTTGTAGATGAATCGCCTGGCGGGAACGAAATGTCTACGGAGACGCCTCTCAGGCGCCTTGAAGCCTGCTTGTGCGCATTAGACTTTTAAAAATGCACTGAGTTAGTGTAAACATAAGTTAATCGGGAGATTTCACAATGGATCGATTTTGGGTCCCGATGACTGTGGTCGTTAGCACCATTTCCTCTTTTTTTATTCTGTTCTATTTTACACATATTCTGGCCAAACTAAACACTCCACTGTTAAACCCGAATTATCTATCTATTCAGAAGAGATGCTTCATGCAACAAAGTCTGCTATCAATTTTCCTGCAGAAATGTTTCAAATAAAAGTGAAAGGTATTTATTTGTTTAGACAGTATAGGAAGTTTAAGAACAATCCTTGGAGACATTTTAGAAAAAAAACGCAAAAACTAAAAAAAAAAAAAAAATTCCATTAAAGACGCACTTCCGGTTGACCAGAACCTTCATGTCAGGTGCGGAGATTAGGTGCCTTAAGTGATATAATGTTGAAGATTCCTCCGATTTTTCGTTTTTGAGATATTTTGTTCTCTCTCTCTCACACACAGACCATTTGTTAAAAACATTTTTTTCCTATTCTGGGGGGCCCAAAACATGCATTTCCGATGGAAAATCTCATTTTCGAAAATTTGGCAAAAGGGAATACTTCCTCAAATAAATGTAACAAATAAAAGTAACATGCACATGGGGGTTTTGTTGTTGGTGGATAAAACTGCGAAAATTCAAAACACTATTCTGAACAAAGCTATTCGGACTTGCTGGCGGAACACAAACAGGCCAAGTAAGTATTTCATCCGCTTTCTGACATTAAGTCAAGCTTTTCATATATTTTCACTAAACAACTGGTAGACCAAATTCTAAAACTCAGAACATCTATCACAATGAGAAACATGGTACCTATTTATGGCGTCGAGGAGAAGAAGAACTTCTGATTTCGTTTACACGTATTTTTACACCTCACTTACCATCATGATTCTCATAACGAACGAATCTAACCAAAACATGTCGTTCCAGAGATTCAAACAAATGACAGGTTGAGAATGTTAATATTCTTATAATTTAATAAACACAATTCTATCCAGTCTTATAAAATTTATTGATAAATCAGTGATAGAGAGAATGCTTGGACAATTAGAGAAAGTTGCAAGTGTGAGAACTAAAAGTAGTGGAACTAGAAGACAAATCTATGTTAGTCTTAATAGAGTCATGATCAACTTCTTCTATAACATATTACTAGTAGTAACAGCTATCTAACAACATCCACATACAAATATCACCATAACAGACTTGATATTCTACTGTGTATTACCACGTATGTTATAAAAGTATCATCGACATTGTACTTCCTGTATGAACAAGATCTTCTAGTTAGTACCGACCGGAAATTTAATTAGAAAAAGAGATCCTGATCTACCATACCAACAAGTACTTTAATCTAACCGCTCGTACGGCCGTATTTGGCATATTTTCTACCTTAAATCTTTTAATAAATATTTTAAAACATGGAAGGATAAAAATCAATTGAAAATAATAAGTTTGCGCAGAATGTTCAAAGAGGAAAAAGGACATATTTATTTAAAAAGGAAGTCTAATTTAGTAGGAGAAAGGAGGAGCATGTTATCATGAGTTATACAGGGTCCAATATGGCTGTCACTTCTTCTACTACTACTTAATTTTTTGATTCATTTCCTTCCTTTCTTCTTTTTTCCACGTTGATTTATTGATTTATGAATTTCATCATTTCATAGCTTAAAATTGGATCTCCAATCCTCTTGGCAACGGTCTTTTAGAAAACCTTCCCAAAGAAGTCTATTTTCATTAAACTTCATATACAATCTACATACATAAATACCTATCACTTTTATCTGAAACATCTTAGCGGGAAAATTGATTTTTTGGGGGATTCTGAAGAACATTAGTGTTATGTTTTCGTGTAAAGTCCAATTTCAGTACGGTACTTAATAGTATCACCTTTAATATTATATAATGTACATTAGAAGCATTGGTATAATTCCAGATTTCAAGTAAATCGGTTAAATGGATTGGCGTCCTTATAACAGAACAGGTTTTAGAGGTTTTTGGAATTTTCTCGAAAACGACTATAAGGTTTTTCTTCAACTTGCACAGTTAGAGAAAAAAAAATATTTTAGAGGGCTCTGCGGAATTTATGGCGTTAAATTTCAAATGTTATTTGAATTTCTTGGTCGCTATTGGCGCTGAGGGATTCCATCATCTGCTTGTAGCCTACCAACATATATATTCTACATTTAGAGCGCCTCCAAAAAATTTCAATTCAGATTCCACCAGATTTTTTTCGCACTCAATTTTGAAAATTTCAACAGCTGTAACATCCCTCACCAATTTTACATAAAACATTAAGTAATTATTTCAAGCTATAAAAATTATTTTATCGTTTCAGAATTTTCTGTATATATATCGATTTTGTTTATTTACTGAAGTGTGAACACTTACGAGATTATCACGAGCAGAGGATCGCATGTTCTGTTAGATATCATTATTCCGGTTAGTACCCAACAATTGTAACTCGTAACTTTCACCCATAATAGCACTGATGCTTAGTATTATTTAGAAGAATAGAAGGTTTTTTCTAAATATGGTTGAATGCAGAAATTATTTTAAATATTAAGTAATACAACTGATGAAAAAGGTATGTATGTTCATAGTAAAATCAGCAATCACTATAATGTATCTTCTTAAAATAGGAGCAATCATTGTGGGAACTGTAGTAAACGTATTAGAGAAGACAACTATCTCTTTGATTTATTAGTGAAGCAATTTTACAATAGTCGGTGATACGTATATTTAGATTTGTGTTAAGAACTTTGTGTCAGAATTAATAATAGCAGGCAAAGGTTCGAAATAATAGTATGTGACTCATCTAGATGTTATGTGAATATTTATTAGAAAGAATTACATTATATAGTTGTATAGTTAGTAGGTACGTAGTATAGTAGAATGGAGAATGTATATTCTTGCACGGCTGTTAAACCAAATAGAACTGCTGTTTAAATAAACAATTAATTTAATTAAACGTTTAATTAAAACTTATCTAACTGAGATCGTCTGTAAATAATAACTACCTTAATTTGCCGGTCACTTTGATTTCTATCTGAACTGTATCAATACGATATTTTACACTATTACTATTCGTCCATCCCTTTGTACAAATTGTGGCGAAATTAAAAAATATAATTTACCAGGAAGTTCGTTAATTTAATATAATACAGTGTTTTATATATATATACGAATATTTCTAAGGATTATATTATATAATTCTAAAATTAGTACTAACTCAGTAGTATGGATATTATACAAATATTGCACACACACACACACACACATATACACACACACACACACACATATATATATATGTGTGTGCGTGCGAGGAAATTTCTCAACCGGAAGTACTACTTTTTTGCGACTTTCTCGAAAATAGGTACAACGATTTTTCTTAAATTTGGCATATCAAGTACACATATAAAGAGCTACAACTTTTATTTAAAACATTTCTCTGGATAAACTCATTAAAGTTGGCTTTTGTGGGAGGGGGAGGGTTATGTTTGCGTCTATAGTGCTGTATTAGTTGATTATACAATTCTATCATCTGGACAAAATTAATTATAAAGAAATAGATTGCCAAAATTCCAAATTTCAAGAAAATTAGTAAACCGAGTGTGTTTTTACTTTCTCTTACTCCTAGTAAAGAAGTATTGTAATCGTGCCAAATTTTCGATATCGAGTTTTTACCGGAAATACCGTTTGAGGTCCCTGAGTCCAAAAAAAAAAAAAAAAAGGTTTTTTTTTAAAATGGTCTGTATGTATGTAATGGCCTATATATATGTAAAATGGTGAGTATGTATGTAAGTATGTGAACATCATAGCTCAAAAACGAAAAATCGTAGAGAGGTTTTTTTTTTTTAAATTTAAGGCGCTTTAACATCTGCGATCATTAGCGCCCGGAGCCTTCTCAGTGCAGTGCCAGCCTGAAATGTATTTTTCACTTTTCGGCTATATTTCTGAAAACGGTTTCAAACATTTTCTTTAAACGAACTAATGTTAACTTACATATCTCTATAATTTTTATTTGAAACATCTCTCCGGGTAAATCATTTAAGGTGGTTTTTCTAGGAGGAGGGAGGGTTATGTTTGCCTCTATGCCAATGTTGATTATAAAATTCTATCATCTAAACAAACTTAATTGGAAATAATTGCCAAAATTCCGTGTTTCAAGAAAATTAGTAAACCGGAACTGCGATTTTACTTGAGTTTTTTTTTTTTAGTTTTCAGCGAATTTTTCCATAAAAACACCGACGAATTTCATTAAATTTGGTACACTAACTATAAATTATTGTAAACTTCAGTGAGTGTGATTTACTTTAAACTTCTCATACAAACTAAACAAACTCATTAAAGCGCCCATCACTTTTATATAAAACATTTTTTCTAGATAAACTAATGTTGGACAGTTGGGAGCGTGCATGTGCAAAGTTAAGGAAACCGCAAAGATAAAGTGCCAATTGCATACAAAATATGAATTGGATAAACTGAAATAAATAAAGTACTTTAAAAGCATTTTTAGAATTCCAAAAATGTAAGAAAATCCAGTTTACCGGAAGTGTAATTTAATATCTTGAGTCTGAGGTGGAGAGGGGGATTCGCACGAAAAGGGCGCCAGCGATTTTTTTAAATTTATCAAGATTTCTAGGGATGACAAGCTCATAATATAAAAGCACTCATTACTTCCCTCAAATCTGAAATTTTTTTCGTCTTCCTTTATTGTCACTGAGAAATGCAACTGAGAGAAAGAATATGAAAGGAAGAGTTGGACAATACCAGATAAAAATTTAAACGAACAAACAGGCCAGTTCGTACAAAGTAACAGCCGCTAAAATATTAAATATGTAATAAAGTGTGTTGCCGATTCAGCTGACCGACTACGTTTTGTTAATCAAAAAGAATTCAGCTTTTCTGGCATGTTGGAAGAAACATATGCCAGAAGTGTGCCACATTTTGCCCCCCCCCAACTTTGTTCATTACTTGATACTATGAATATTAATGAATGTTAGACTTCCAGCTCTAGGGCAACATTAGTAAGCTAAACAAGTCACCACCCCAACGAAGTCACGCTTTTCTGAATTATGCGCACGCGTACACAGCTGTTTAGGTTCATAATCACCCGCATGACAATTGATTGTAAAATAAATTAGCTATTTTGGCCGTTATAACTACCGCTCATTATCAATGTAAAATGATAGAAAAGTTTTTAAGCAAGTATACGACGATTAAAATCATTTTTAATGCAACTAAACTTTTTTTCTGCCTTGGCGAAAATGAGTGAGAACACAAAAACGTAACAACAGTAAATTAAAATAAAATAAAAAAAATATATGATGACTAGATCAGTCATCTATTGTTTTGTGACAAACATATTCATTGTCGAGCCAATAACAATGTCAGGGCTAACACTATTATATTAGATCATGTAAGAATGATGAATTTCTCTAATTTTAACATTTTTATCTTGTTTGATTTCGATTTATTTTTCAACAAGTTCTTAGGATGTGTCGTGTGGAAATCGATTTGAGCTAATACACCTAAATATCAGACAAGTCATGGTTGCTAATTTTTGTTTATAAATCAGAAATCTAATTTCAGTTGTTAAGAATGTAGGCACCAAATAAAAGCTATTAGACCAATGATTCATCGTCCTAATTACAAAACAAATCTTTGATTTATCAATAATCTGTATAATTAATGGACCATTCTAATAAAAATAATAACTAACCACAAAAAAAAAAATTAAATAATTACTCATCATGTTTAGGATAATTTTTTTTTTCAACCACAGCCAATCAGAATGTTACATATAAAGAGTCTAACAAATCAGGTGATAAAACATAACACTAAGCAGCACTGATTGGATAAAATATATATTCAGACAGGAAGTGTGTTGGCCATTAACAGACTGTTCAAATACTTTACTACAGCAATAAATTCTTACTGCCTTAAGAGGAAATAGAAATACTACTACGATCATATCACAATATGCTGGAAATACTTTTCTGAGATCTTGACAAATATTTCCAACAATACGACAACCGATTGTTGAGATTAAACCCGAAGAATGTTTGCTTTTGAAAAAAAGAAGGTTTCAATTTGGTTATAGAACATATATGTTCGTGTTTAACCATATTCGTTTTTTTTTTTTCTTAGTATTTTTCTGTTTATTACTATTCTATTATTTTATATTATATTTAATTAAAAATATGTTACAACAAATATTTCATTTAAGAACTTAATCATTAATACTATATGATATACAAAAAATATACTGTTACTATGTCTAATTGAAAGTTGGCAACACTGTATATATTTTTAAACATCTGGTGATTAAAAAAAAAAAGTAAAAAGAAAAAAAACCTTGTTTACTTTCTACTATATATAAAAATACAATTTATTCACTAATTTTACGTGGAAAAATTGGCGTGCTTGTAATACTGTAGTAAAACTCTGGTGTGAAACACTCACACCACTTTCTCTTACTGCAGTTTACAGAATTAGAATTGATAAATTCTCTTCAAACTAATAATTCTCTTACTAAATATGTTTAGTTGGCTTCATAAAAATCTAAATTTAATAAAAGAATCTAAACAAAATGACTTTTTTTTTGAGGAGACTTCTCTTCCACTAAACTTGTTCAAATGAAGTTTCTCGGAAATAAGGTTTAAAGAATAGTCTCTGTATTGGTAGTTAGTATAGATAAAATGAGATAAGTCGTAACAAAGTAGATTTACTGGAAGGTGAGTCTGGTTTTATCAAAGCAATACTTTAAGGAGGTATTATTATTTACATTAAATTTGGTCAACTTAATTTGAAATTTGATTTTATTACATTTTTTAGTTTCATTAATTGTTGGAGACGTTTTCAAGAAAATCGCAAAAAAACTGAAAAATCTATTGAGTAAAGGGTTACTTCCGATTTTCATCAAAACATTATCCCCCTGATAACAATGTCTAATTATAATTTCAATATAATATAATATAGTCAATATGTCAATAACCAATAAATAATCAATATAACCTAAATATCAAATTTGAACAGTTTGCGTTTTTCCCATTTCGATTTCTGCTGACCCCCCCCCTCTCACTCTACACACCATTTTCTAAATACCACTTTTTTGGCTTGGGGGACTTCAAAACGTGTATTTCTGTTAAAAACTCGATATCCTAAATTTAACACGGTACAGTACTTCTCTTACAGCAGTATAAGAGAAAGTAAAAAAAAAAATCTGATATGAAACACTCTCTCAACTTTCTCTTTCTGCGATTTGCACAGTTATAATTTACTAATTTTGTTGTAACATATAATTCTTACTAGATATTTAGTTATCTTCAGATACTTATGAAATGGGCTGTCTAAACTTTATGGAAACTGCTTCTTTGTGGACAGCATGATCTCCCCCCCCTTCAAAATCAAACTTAACTGATTTTTTTTTTTTCCAAACAGAATTAATAGATTTATGTACATACAATAATTAGTGCAACAAGTTTAATGAAAACCGTCAGTGTTTTTAAGGAGTAAATTGTATGAAACTAAGAAAACGTTCAGTTGCGTTGCACTTTCGGTAAACCAATTTCTTTCAAGCTAGAAATTACGGCAACATACTTAATTTTAATTAATGTTATTGTATAGATAATTGATTTTGAGTGTAACGCAGCCACTAGTGCCATCTAGGAGAAAAAGCAGGTGCCTCAAGTTCTCATAGTGGCCGCTAGGAAACGCTGGCGGCGCGCTCTAGCCCTTTCTAGAACAATCGATAACCTTCTAGTCCCTTCTCCAAAGGTAAAATAGTGGGGCAACAGAGGGTTTAGAGAGATTCTTGTTACAAACGAAGTGCGCGTTTCTAAAGAGTGTATAAAAAGTGAACAAAGGGTACTTTTCTTGGTTTGAACTGTGAATTAATTATTATTAAGTGTTGTATTTGTAATTTATTGTGTAAAAACAATAAATTGGTGTTTTGTCTTATTGAAATTTAGAGTATTTTATCTAAACGAACCCCCCACTTAAAACTAGTTGCAGTAGCTAATTCGAGGGAAAAACGTTACAGTATAATCAATTAAAATAACACTTTAGTGGAAAGTATATCCCCCCACCTTTCCCACGTTTTCGAGAAAATTGCAAAAATAGTGAGAAATCCATTCAGTAAAGTGTTACTTCCGGTAGACCGACTTTGATCAAACCATTATAGTCGGTTCCATAATAGCACTTATACCATATATTAGGGGGCCTCAAAAAGTGCATTTTTATCGAAAATTCGATTTAAAAAATTTAACACGATGACAATATTTACTTTTATATAGAAAATGTAATGACTAAGTGTTTACACAAATCAGCTGATTGTTTGTGAAAGTATTCAATTAATATCAATCAGCGATAATTTTCCTACGAATAAACCTTGCAATATTTCTATCAAATTGTTTCATTTAATCGAAATAAGATTAACCGAAAAAATTATGACCGTTGAAACATTGGCCTTCTCCATTACTTGAAACAAACAAAAAATTACTTCCCTATATAATGAAAATTAAAGATGTATAAAACCATTTTTACGAACACAATGATCTAATATTATCCAGATGGTTTAGAAAATGAAAGCTAACTGGGACAAGATTTATAGCCCCGTGTAAAAATAGAGAAAAGAGTGGTGTAAATAGAGACAGATAACATTTCACAAAGATTGAATTTATCTATCTAAAGTACGATCTATTGCATTTATATTAGAAATAAGAACTAAAAGTGTTTTTATACAATAACAGAATTATACAATTACAATAAATAATTAATTTGTAATAATCGATATTATTTAAAAATTCAGTATATCAGTAATAATCAGTTCAAATTTATACTTGCAGATTTATTGCCTATTTTCAAATTCCAAGTTCATCTCATAATCTAGTGTCTATAAATTGGCTATCCAGTAGACAGAGTGGACTAGCGACTTTTCTGGGGAAATTAGCGTGCTGCAGGAATTGCAGTACAACTTTCTTGAATAGACTTTTCACTTTGATTGCGATTTTCAGGAAAACGGCTCCAATGATTTTTTTTTTTATTTAACTTGCCCTTATTGATTGCACCTATAATGAACTGCAACTTTTATTTGAAAATTCATTTAAGCGAGTTTTTGGGGGGGCGGAAGATTGGGGGTTATGTGCTAAAGTGCTATTTTAGTTTATTATACAATTCTATCACCTAAATAATATGAATAGGAATGAAATAGTTGGCAAAATTCTGAGTTTGAAGAAAATCGGTTGACCGGAAGTGCGTTTTTACTCAACAGTTTTTCCATAATGGCGATTTTTTTTTCCATAAAAGCCCCGATGGAATTCATTAAATTTGTTACACTAACTATGAATACAGAGAGAGACGTGTTTATTATTTTTGTTTGACCCTATATTCCCAAAAAAGTTAATTTAAAGAATTTTGTGGGGAGGGGTGGAGGAGTGTATGTTTCTTCAAAAATGTCATTTCATTAAGTTTATATTATTTAGTAAAAATGATAACTTTGAAGATGAAAATTTGTCAATTAAATCTGTGTAAACTACAATGAGAGAATTGTGTGAGTGTTTCACAATAGATTTTCTTTTGATCTCTCGTTCGCTCACATAACACTGATCATTCGCTCCGAATTTGTTTTTAGTATAAAAGATCTAGTTATAATTCTAACCAAATTTTCTTAACGGTAAATTTCAACTAAACAAATCAGAACCAATAACAATAAAATAAATAAAATTAGCACATCCATTAAATAGTAATAATAATAAACTAGCAATTAAATACATTACAATGTACTATAAATCTTTCTGCGCTCTATTTACTCTCAATGCATACTCTAAATTATATCTTTCAGGCTGTAATTACTAGGAGTAATAAAATTAATTATTCCAGTTGGAGGATAAACGCCAAGTCCCAGCAGAGGGTAACGATGTCTCCCTGCTACAAACTGGTAATAGAAGGAAAAAAGGGGGCCAAAAAAAACCTTCTTTTTTTTCCAGAAAAATATTTCAAATAGAAATGAGATGTGCAATTTATAATGCCAAAATTAAATACAATCGTAAGAGCCATTTACGAGAAAACAGTTACTGAAACAGTAACTTACTTAAGTGGCACTTCCGGTTGATAGTTTTTTTTTTTTAATAGAAATCTTCTTGTCAGGTCTCCCGGTGTGAGGCCTAAGTTATATAATAAAGGCAGTGGTAGTTATGTTTTCACTATCGTCCTATTTCAATTTATTATATAATCGTATCATCTAAATAATAATAATATAATTGGAATTGAATAGGCTGCCAAAATTCAGAGTTTGAATAAAATCGGTCAACCGGAAGTGTATTTCTAGTGAACAGTTTTTGCAAACTTAAACTTTGCTTTACACATACCTACACATACCTTATCGACTGCACCACACAATGAGCTTGAAGAATCGGAAATTTGTTTTTACTGAAGTTATTTTATTTTTGTCCATATAAACACAGACGGATTTTATTAAATTTGTTACACTAACTACAAACACAAAGCCCATCACTTTTATTGGGCATTTCTTTCCGAGAAAAAGAAATTTTTACTTTTATATTTTCCTCAAGAAAGTCATTTTATTAATTGTGGGTTCTTCAATTGATATAAAATTGAAGACAAGCAAACATTTAATAAAAATGATAAGTTTAAAGAAAATACGTATGTCACTTAAATCTGTGTAAACTTGCAGTAAGAGAAAGTGGTGTGTGAGGCAGATTTGTTATTTTTAACATTTTTGTGAAAAGAAATAAAGAAAGGAACCGAGAATAAACATGTTCAATACTTTGATAATATTAAATCTGAGCCGCTCTAATGTAATCTAAAATAATATCCGAGCCGCTCTCTTATTTGAGCCGCTTTTCGTGACAGTATCTTGGTGTTATAAGTATATATAATTAATGGTAAAGTCAACACTTTTAAACAAACAAAGTATTAAATAAGAATACAAATTACTGTAAACTTGAAGGTGTAAACAGAACACATGTTAATTACAATCTTACGTGTAAAACTAGTTGGTTACATATTATATTAAAAAAAAAATAAAGTAAATTTAATAATCCTAACTTAGAAAGGAAATTAAATACGTTGGTCAATATATATAATTCAGAAAATAAAAATAAACAACAAAACAACTAAAGTAAACATAAGTTAAAAAAATAAATAATTTAATTCAATTGTGATGAAATACTTTCACTAGGAATAATAATAGATCAGCTGGCAGCTAGTATTTGGACAAGAGGATTATAAATATCAATAAAAACTAACAACACCGCTACCACTACCACCTCTGAACAGTGTTGTTTACTTTTTCAAGTTCATTCTTTCAACTGAGAAATATTAAAATAAAATATACAAATCTTAGGACACGACTTTCTCTTACTACAGTTAAGTAATATATTTAAAATAACAACGGATACAAATTTTTGTTGGATTAGCCATTGAAAAAAAAGGTTATTATAGTTGTGTACCTGAGGGGGACACTAGTGTGGAGCGCTCTCTGTCAAAACCAACCAAGCTTGTGCAGTTTGAATTTAAACCAGACAACTAAAAACCAGTCAAAAATAAATTCTTTCGGAAAAATGTTTGAAATAAAAGTTTCATGATGAGAAGTTTGTACGGCAATGGCCAGAGCAGTATTTAAAGAAAAAGAATTATTTGTTGCTGTACCAATGGTACCCGAAACGTAGAGCAACAAAGAATTCTTTTTCTTTAAAAACTCCTCTGGCCATTGCCGTACAAACATCTCATTGTAATTTTAAGGCCCGCGATTTGAATACCATTTAAAAGTATCATGTTTTTATCTGTGCAGATAGCATTCCAAGTTTAAAGAAAATCATCGCAGTTGTTTTTGAGAAAATTCCCCTCCAAAAAAACTAAAAAAACCTGTTCCTGTTCCTTGTTTCCGTTAAACCGATATTGCTTCAAATCTGGAATTGTACCAACGCTTCTAAAAGTATGTTAATACTGTATAGATTCACCTTCACGTAGAGCCGTGCACTGATTAAGAAGAAAACTTGACGCTACTTTCTCCCCAAACCTCCGCATAAAAAATCAATGTCTCAAATAAAAGTGATAGGACGCCCTAAGTATGTATACAGGATTCGATGTGTAAAGAAAATCGTTGGAGCCTTTTTCGAGAAAAAAATGGAAAATACATTCAGTAAAGTTGCACTTCCGGTTGACGGACTGTACAGACATACATACATACATATATAAATATTGATTGATACATACATACATTACACATACTCACAGACAGACCTCAGGGGACCTCAAAACATGTACCTGTTTCTGGCGGAAACCCTATTTCAAAAATTTGACAACAGCAATACCTCCTCTCACTAGGAGTTAAGAGAAAGTAAAAAGAGCCACTAATATGTATGATAATGAAAAGTATAGTTTGTCTGAATGATCGATAAACTAGTAAAAAAATATTAGATGTATATAATAGTTTCAAAAACATAAAAACAACAAACACATACACACATACGAATTTTACTGGACAAGTAAATACAATTAACATATAAAATATAATCTCAGAAAGTAAGTAACAACTAGTGTAGTAGTAGTTTCATAACTTAAGTTTACTATAAGCCCACTAAAGTCCTTCCTTTCTGATGGTTGCCTTCACTTAATTCACTTATATAATACAACCCTTTGCATAATATACATACATATGTATATATTTTTTTATCTTAAATCAATTATAAACTTTAGGCACAATAATGAAATATGAATCTATTAGATTACCTTCTCTTACTGCTTCAATAGGAAGTAAGTATTTACGACCGTATCGAAATTGAGTTTTCACCGGAACTACAAGATCTGAAATTCTCTGTTTAAAAAAAGGTGATTATTTTTTAAGGAAGATGGTTTGTAACTGTGTGTGTGCGTATGGTGGTCAGCATAACAAAAAAAAATGGAAAATTGCAGAAAACTAAAAACTAAGTTTCATTTAAATGCTATCAGAAGGGGGGGGGAAGGGACAATAAAATTTTTGTCAAAAATCCAGGAAGCGTTTGCATAAATTTTCTCCACTTTAGGATTAACTTCTTCTTAGGCTTAACACCAGACTAGGATATAAATATCCAATTTTAAAGTCTGTTCACTGGTGCTTTTATGGAGAAACTCGCAGAAACCTAAAAAAAAATTGTTGCGTATTTAACTTCAGTAAATACGCACTTCCGGTCATATGAGTTTTTTCGAAATCAGTATTTTGGCAACATATTTAATCTAATAAATATTATTTAAATTAAGGAATCGCACTTTAGAGGAAAACATAAACCCACCCCTTTTCCAAAGTGAATTTCCTCAGAGAAATGTTTCAAATCAGTTGTACTTCTTAATAAGTGCAGTTGCTATAACAAGTTTAAAGAAAATCGTTGGAAAATCGAGAGAAAATCGGAAAAATGGTGAAAAATCCATTCAGTAAAGCGGTTCTACCGATGAAGGAATAATTTTGCAGATAACGGATGAAATGGTGATACCTAAACGGAATGTCCAAGATTGGACTTTCTGCAGTTTATTGCTTTTTGAGCTATGCTATTTACATTCAGACAAAAACACACACAGATCACTTTCTAAAAAACAATTTTTTTACAACTCAAGGAACCTCAAAAAACGTGTATATTTGCGGTGAAAACGCGATATGGAAAATTACAATACGTCCTAATGCTAGGAGTACGAGAAGGTAAAAAAATCTGGTGTGAAACACGCACACACCTTTCTCTTACTCCAGTTTTCAAACATTGAAATTGACAAATTTTATGTTAGTGTACCACATTTAATGAAATTCTTCGGAGTTCGTTGAAATTGGTCGAAAACTGAAAAACTGTTCAGTAAAAGCGCACTTCCGGTTTACTGATTTTTTTTTTTAAACTCGGAATTTTGGCCATCTATTTATTTCTAATTAATTTTGTTTGGATATTAGAATTGTATAATCTACTATAATAGCAATTTAAAGAAAAACATAACCCCACCCCTCCCCCAAAAGCCCTTTTAAATGACATTATCAAGAGAAATATTTCAAATAAAAGTTGTAGCTCTTTATATGCATAGTACACAAACCTACTTTAAAGAAAATCGTTGGAACCGTTTTCCAGAAAATACCAGAAAACTAAAACATACATTTCAATAAAAACGCACTTCCAGTCATCCGATTTTTTCAAACGCGGAATTTCAACAACATATTTAATTCTAATTAATATTATTTAGATGACAGAATTGTGTAGTAAACTGAAATAGCACTTCAGAGGAAAACCTAACCCCACCCTCTCTCAAACTGTCCTTAAATGAATTTTCCCGGAGAAATGTTTCAAATAATAGTTGTAGCACTTTGTTTGTATGTGTACTTGATATACCAAGTTTCAAGAAAATCGTCAGAGCCATTTTTGAGAAAATCTCAAAAAATAAAAAAACAACTAGTAATGTGGAACTTCCGGCTGAGAAATTTTGACAGATGACCCACTGTCGGATGCCATGGTGATACCAAAACGGAATATCAGGTTTGAACTTTCTAAGATTTTTTGTTTTTGAGTTGTGCTGCGCGCGCGCGCACACACACGCATATTATAAATACCATTTTCTAAAAACCACTTTTTTGAACTCAGGGGATCTCGAAACGGGTATTTCCGGTGAAAACTCGATATCGAAAATTTAGCACGATTACAATACTTCCTAATACTAGAAGTAAGAGAAGTAAAAAAGAGTGGCACCACTGGTTAATGAATTTTGACCAGACCTTTGGGGTCGGATCCGAAGTTGATATCTAAAGAAAATATCAATGAAAAAACAAACCAAAAACGCACACACCAACATACAAAAACTTCTGTATAGCCAACATTATTTCCGCGATAAATAAATTTCAAACTTTGTATACGGCCATCAATTTTTACAATTTTCTCTTAGAGAGAAATACATAGTGAATATAAAACTGTATTAACTAAAACACTTTGATGAACCTTAATTATAAGTAATTTGTATTTCATTAGATTAATTAATTAATTTTAAACATATGGAAAGGTGATTAGGAGGTTCGTTCTTAATAACATAAGATATAGCCTAATTTTATTTCGAATAGATTATAATTAGTAACTAACTTATGATTTCTTTAAATTAATCTGTTAAAAGTTTAATAATGGAAAAGTTCGGTTCAGAAATGTGTCCTCATTTTGATTTCCGCAAGTCTAGTTGGTATTAGCCTATTGGCTCTGAATTTCTTCTAATGCACAAACAAACCGGAAATTATAGAGAGAAAAACAAACCTATTTCGAAGAATTTATTACATTCGTAGTTAACCATAAAGTATTTGTAAAAACTAATTTACATTCGGCAAAATTTTGGGAGAAAATAATATCTAATTGTTTTCTAATGGGGCATAAAACTTGAACTTTAGAATTCTTATTAAAAAACAACAATTAAGGGGAGGGGGAATTCCTGTTGTTTTTTCAAATACCTTTTGTTTATAAAATAAATAATGTTACGAGAATTGTGCAAAACAAAGAATGTTTAAAAATTGGTAATTTATTTGATTTATTTACTATTTAAATAAATATAAAAATAAAAAAATCTGGTGTGCAACACTCATACAACTTTCTCTTACTCCAGTTCTCAAAATTATAATCGACAAATTTTATAGTTTGTGTACCAAATTTAACGAAATTCGTCGAAAACTGTACAGTAAAAGCGCACTTACGGTTTACAAATTTTCTTGAAACTCGGAATTTTAGCAATCTATTTATTTCTAATTAATTTTGTTTGGATGATAGAATTGTATAATCAACTTGATAGCACTTTAGAGGAAACTGTAACCTCACCCCTAAAGTGCCCTTAAATGAATTTTCCTAGAGAAATGTTTTAAATAAATGATGTAGATCTTTGCATGTTTAGTTTATATTAGAAGTTTCAAGAAAATCGTCGGAGCCATTTTTTGAGAAAATCGCGAAAAAGTGAAAAAAAATCATTTAGTATACTGGTAAAGTAAACGCACTTCCGGTAATCCGATTCTTTTCAAACTCGGAATTTCAACAACATACTCAAAATTCAAATTAACATTATTTAGAGGCCGAATTGTCTAATAACTGAATAGCACTTTAAATGAAACTAACCCCTCCCCTTCCCCCAGAAGTGCCCTTAAATGAATTTTCCCGGAGAAATGTTTTAAATAAAAGTTGTAGTTTTTAGTACGTGTAGTTGATATACCAAGTTTGAAGAAAATCGTTGGAGCCATTTTTGAGAGAAAATCGCAAAAACGTAAAAAAAAAACTCGCAAAGTGGTACTTCCGGTTGAGGAATTTTGACAGATGACCCACTGTCGGATCCCTTGGTGATAACTAAACGGAATATCAAGTTCGAACTTTCTACGATTTTTCAATTTTGAGCTATGCTGTTCACATACACATACACACACACACACACACACGCACAATTTGTTAAAAACCCCTTTTTTTGGGCTCAGGGGACCTCAAAACGGATATTTCCGGTGAAAACTCAATATCGAAAATTTGACACGATTTCAATCCTTCCTCTTCCTAGGAGTAAGAGAAAGTAAAAATGCAAACGGTATTGTCATATGACAGTTGCAACATGCGTAGAATACGTTTTTATGTTATTCAACCACTGCCCCGACTACTCACTCACCCGCTACGCGAGAACGTTCGTTCCCTTTTACATGTGAGAAACGTTCGTTTTTTACCAAATAAGTGCCTCCCAAATAACTTATTCTATGGTAATAAATTTGGTGTGAAACAGTCAACTTTCTCACACAACTTTCCTTACTGTAATTGCCACAATGTTAACAGTGAAATTTGCTTTAATTTGAGATTTTTATTAAGCATGTAGTTGCCACAATTATTATATTCGTTTTAATAACAGATAGCTAAATATTATCGCACGACTGCACTACTAGCATCGGGCTCTGAAATACTGATTGTCCCATTACCCCCTAACGTTTCAGATCGGCCAGAATATATCGAAAATAACTAATTTCAGAAAAATATTTTAAAACTCAAAGTGACAAAATTTTATGCCTCCATTATTTAAAGTAAATAGTTGGAGCCGTTTTGGAGAAAATTCTGTATTCAAAAATATATTTGTGCCAAGACATACCGATCTGTAACCGACTGCTTCAAAGTTGGAATTCAGACAATGCTTTGTCAATAATTATATATAGAACGATTTTTTCGTGGCAGACTTGCTTCATTTTGATCATCGATTAGCTTCAAGCATTCACCCAATCAGTTCACACACTTTGCCCTGATTTTGAAACTGTACAAGTCTGCAAATACCACACTGTTTCTTTTAGACTTTTTATTAGATATTATATTCGCAAATTGAGATCGTTCGATAAAGGCGTATTTTTTGGACTGTGAGAACCTTACAACTTGTATTTCTGAAAATTAAGCAGCAATACGTCCTCTACAGCAGTAAGAAAGAGAGAGAGAGAAAAAAACGGAAAACTGGAAGAGGATAGAGATGATGAAAGAGTGTCTTAATAAAGATAATAGGGTTATAATTATAACAAATATGTAATGTTATCTTTAACAAGCAAAATTAGATCACAAAAATTTTGTAATAACAAAAATGGTACAGATTCATTACAAACGGGAAATACCAAATGGAATTGCACACCAATTTCCCACCTACATTGCAGAGGACAAAATATTTCATTATCTTCCGGCAGAGATACGTGTTTGCAAATAATGTTTTAATAATAATAATTATATAATAAACGAATTAATTAGTTAATTAATTAATGAAAAATATGTGTATAATAATTATTGTAGGAATTTGGTATAAAAACCGGATACATTCATTATCTAAATAATATTTCTGAATTATGTACACACTATGTTGTATGAGAAAGTAACAAGATGTTGTCAACCAACGGGTTGTAAGAGAGGAACAATTTTTATTTTATTGCTTGCACAGACAGGAGATGCTCTAATTATATGAAGTAAACATACCTTAATTTATTATTAAGAAATAAATTTTACGCTAACTAACATGTTACTACTTTTGTAAGAGGAAGTAGTGTGGATTTTGTCCAATTTTCAAAATTGAATTTTAACCGGAAACACATGTTCCGAGGAGGGATTTTTTTGTTTTTCAGTGTTTTCACGATTTTCTTTACTCTTACTGTAATCTATTAACCCATATAAAATGTCACCACTTCTATTTAATACATTTTTCAAGGGAAATTGATATTAAGGGATTCTGTGGAATATGTGACGTAACATTTCAAATGTTATTTAGGCTTTTCCTTGTTACCATGGTTGCTAACCAGCCAATGTACTCCCACCTCTTCTATATTTATGTCAGGGTAGCAGAATCAAAATTTCTAAGTTTAGAGGAAACTTACAATTTTATAATTGTATTAGGAGCAATAAAAGAAAGATTGTGCGGAGTGTTACAATTTCGGCTACCACTCCATTATTAATCACGGGGGTTTCATCAAAACTGTAGATTGAGAACAATGAGCGAGGAATGTTATTAAGTCTGGATACAGTTCGTTAAAATATGTTCTAGTTTAACATTCACTTTCAATAACTTTTTTTACAAAAAACCAATTATAAATATAATTTAAAAAAAAAAATGAAAAAGAAAGAAAGTTAAGCCCAAAAATTATTATTTTTTATATAATTGTTAGTTATTTTAAAACTTGAAATCTAATTTATAACATATAATGAACTTTCTGACATAGCTGCACAGAACTAAGATTAGATTACGTCTTTTCCAAAGTGAATTACAGAAAGCACACTCAGTATAAGGTAATTAAGAATTATGATGAATGCACGCGATGTCTACACCCCTGTAACATAGTTTTTTAATGATTGGAATTTTGAAATTTTCACTTTCTCTTTCTGCTGCAAGAGGGAGTATAGGGAAAATGTCAAATTTTTGAAAATAAGTTTTCCAACTTAATCGTGTTTATTCTTTCAAAGATTTGTACACTTCTACACATACATAGTTTTAAGACATTAAGGCTTCTTTTTATGGTGGCAACTATTTGAATTACTGTTCCACCATCTGGTGACAATTAAGGGAACTAAGTGTTTACTTAAAAATTTCGTCTTCTAAGAAAATTTACTGGTCCAAACAGTGAGACCTGCGCTTGAGGGTTTTTTCCTCCATCCTTCTCCTAACAGCCCAATAAAAAATAGCTGTTTTCATAAGGGATTATGTCGAAGTAGCTCATGCAGATCTTGTAGTCCAAGGCATGTGAAGCATGTATGTAGATGTTTATAATTGATAAAATTAATCTCAAATTTTCCAAACATAAAGAAATGGAAAACTCATCCCTTCACTTAATGAAGTTAATACAATTCTAACTGACAATTTTTTTCCAACCATAGAATTTTTACTCCTCATTTCATTGCCCTAACATGAATATAACGATAGTGGGGAAACATGTTGGTTCTTAGCACACATCAGATAATAGTAATTTAATATTATTACACCATAATCCAGAAGATTACGCCCAATAACATTTGAAATCTAAGCTAGGTTATAACTTCCTAGGAGAATAATTTTAAAAAAATCAAAAACCGAAACTGTAAAGTCGTAGGTTTCACTTAACGGAATTTCGGTTAAACCACACTCGGAATTTTTCCTACACTTTTAAATCTTCCTTGATATTATCGAGGTGATAGAATCGTACACTTTACTGAAGTGGCACTTTAGAGGAAAGCTTAAGATTGCAGCTCACTCAGAACCCTCAAAAAAAAAAAAAAAATCAATTTTTCTTTATTAAGCGAAGTTTAAAGTAAATCATTAGAGGAAAGTTTCCGAAAAATTGAAAAATGGTGGAAAAAAAACTCAATAAAGTAACACTTGATGCATTTTGATAGAAAACTTTGTGTAAGTAACGGAATCTCAAATCCTCCCTGCGATTTTTTTTCTATTATGCAAATATTTTGCTCTAAACACTCATCACAAACAGAATATGAAAGAGAGATTGAGAGATCATCGCTCTACTCAACTGTGTTCATAGCTTTTAATAGCCATAAAAAACTGTTGTAAAGTTATCTATAATTTAGGTACCGTCACATAAACAGCATATTGTATTTTGCAGTTCGATACATTTGGATACAATAAAAAAGAGTTATGCATAAGTAAAAAAAAATAAAGAAACATAATTATAAATAAATTAAAACATAATTAATAGCTGGTATTCAGTTGTGAAATATTGCACGTTACACTCATCCATATGCTACTACTACTGGGTAGCAATGGTATAAATAAAACGAGCTTCACGCTTTGTTGCATCCATCTTAATATATAAAACACACACACACACTCACAGCAACGTAATAATTTCACTTTTTATCTTTATGAATATTAAATTAATTGTAGCATACATTTACAATCAATTATTAAAAGGTGAAATGAATTTTAGAATTTCTTCAATTAGCCCTTGGCTGTCTAGTAATATTATTATAGCTAATGGAATTTTTATTTGCAATTATTATATTACTACTTTGGATCTTGTCTGTTGATCTGTGTTTTTTTCTAATATATATTTCCATTAATTAAATAAAACCAATTGAGTGTAGTTATTATACACCGGTTTAAAGTAAATCGTTGAAGCCGTTTTCATGAGAATCGCCAGTAACTTTTATAGATAAATAAAAAACAACAAATAAACAACTGTTTATTAATAATAATTACGATGTGCACCGTTAGATTGATCTGCTAGTCTATATTAACGCATAAACAATAGTATGACAACAATGTTGAGCCCCCTGGGAGGGGTCAACTATAGAAGAACTTTATTGTTATTGTTAATTTCTATTGTTTTATTATTAAAGGGGGAAATTATGGGCAGGGGAGGCAGTCAGTCGTTTTTTTATGTTATAACCCATTCCATTCCATTTTATTTTATTTTCAAATCTCTTTTAGCTTTCACTCCTCACTGAGAGGTATTGTCTAATAGTTTTTGGAACATCCATCTTCCTCTTGACCTACTGATCTCTCCTTGACACTCAATCTATTTAAGGCAAATCTAATATATAGGCAATACACCTATTGAAAAGCAAAGGAAGTAGGTTAGCGTCACGTCACAGCCACTCCGAAATAACATAAAATTATTTTGTATTGAAAAAACGTATAACTAAAAGTGACACATTCACGTAATGTAGTATTTAGAAAAAAAATTGATGAAAATCATTTAACATTTCAGTTAAAAATCATTCATCAATGCAATTTCGCTAGTCATTATGACAGCTGATGGAATGTAAAATTGAAATGGTGTCCTACAAACCTTGAATTAATAATAATGATGCAATTTTTATATTTTTAGGGGGCGTTATGTGAGGTCTAAAGAAAATCGTTGAAGCAATTTCAAGAAAACGCGAAAAAACTTCAATAAAATCGTATTTCCGGTTAATTTTGTAGGTTCATATCGTATTTCTATGATACAGTTTATCCATAATAAAGCTCCCAGCGAGTATTCGTTTTTGGAATTATACGGTTTTCATACATACATATTCAGACATTCAGACTCTTTCTTGACCGATCTTTACAAAATTTCTTAATATTATATTTCATAATTCAATTAAGGAACTTAAAACAAACTGTTATTTAATGACTGTCTACAGTAGGATTCAAGAATAGAACCTTCATTAAACTGTAATGACCAACAATTTATTCGAAGTGGCAAATAAAGATGATAAAAAAGCGTAAAATGAACTGCCAGTATTGGCAAGATTTTATTGAAAATATTAGATATTAAAAGAAAAAAATAAATACAAGACGAACTATATTTCTTTAAAACAATAATAACCAAATACATGATATTTCGCGAATTCGTCCAAATAACATAATAATGTCAGATGTCTGGTATTTTATCCGTCGTAGCATGCATCTTCCTTTTATTCCTGACCGGTTTCAGATTTTCATCCATCCTGCAAATTCACCAAATTCGTGTAGAGAGTTCACTTCAACGCAATGTTTCTGTTACACTCACACTTATTGTTTGTTTGAACAAACCAAAAAGTATGACAGTACAGAAACATTGCGTTGAAGTGCACTTTATACACGAATTTGGTGAATTTGCTCTGACGATGGATGAAAATCGGAAACCGGTCAGGAATAAAGGGAATATGCATGCTACGATAGATAAAATACCAGATGTTATACAACTGCGGATCCATCCACATATTCAACAATGTCAAATGTAATGTGTTACTCCAAAGAGCATTAATGATAACAAAATAATTATGAACAATAAACAAAATACGGAAATAAACTAAAATTGTACTCACCTCAGAAAAAGCATCTTTCTTATCCTTGAACAGATACAAAGAATTTCCTCGGACCACCACCCAGACACTTCTCCAAGATCTGTCCCCAGCTTTCTGTAAAGTACGTAAATAAATTGTAAATAAATATTTGCCAAGTATATGTATTTATACTTGTTATCGTCAGAGCAAAGTATAGTTATATATATATGGTAAGAATATCAAGTTTAAAGAAAATTATTAGGCCTTCCTCGAAAAAAATTATGTAAATTAAGAAATATTTCTCATTATTACAATTGTTTGAAATTCGTGTAAAAATAAAGTCAATATATGACCGTCATTTGTACACACACACACACACACACACACACACACACACACTAAATAATAAATATGTTATCAATCTCTGAGTAATAAATATGCTATCAATTTGTTTATAAATTGCCTGCCTCTAATAACCAATTAATGCGGCCATGAAACATTTTAGATAAAGTATAAAAAGGCTTGATTTTTTTTTTCAATTTTTTTAAATAAACAAAAACTAAACTAACCTTGCCGTCAAGTTGTGTCACTTTACAGTAGAGCGGACCTTCAATGATGATATCCTGATCTTTCTGTGGTACAGCCACAACACTAAAAACAATAATTTATAAAATATTAATTTATAAATTTTGGTGCCTTGCATTAGTGATGAGAATAATAATATAAACAATTCTAAAAACAAATTAGTGACTATTTCTCCTGGTATTTTTTTTTAACATTAAAAACTAAAAACAGGACGTTTCGGCCATATAATTATTATAAATATTAAAAAGAATATATAAAAATAAAGAAAAAAGTCACCAACAAAGACAAATCAAAATTAATCCTTAATACCTTTTAACCTGACATAAAAAACTATTAAGAGTTCTACATAAACATTTAAAGAATAATCTTAACCCCATATTTTGGATTTTTCTTTCAATTTAATAAAATCAACATACATACATACATAAACGCGAGAAATAATTAACTGAATAGTTCTGATTAATAATTTGAACATACTAAAATAAAAATAGTTGTGCCTGTTTCAACAGGTATAAACTTGAATATCACTGTTCACACAAGAAATTTCTGTACACATCAATTATAACACATGAATCTCAAATTCGTATTAAATATATACATTTTTCTTCCTTTTTTTTCTCTCTTTTTTAATGGGTTTGTTATAGTTTCAATGAAATGATCCACTTTTACATTTCTGATTTTGGTAGAAATCAAAAGTAAGAATGCGTTAAGTAATTTAAAATGGGAAATATTTAACAGCATTCAAAATACGTCAATATGACGGCATTTTAAGCAGGTTCAAAAGTGCCACAATTAACGACAAAACATAATGTTGCAGTAAATTACGTTTCTGCACAGAAAAAGGTACTGCTGTCAATGTAATTGTTTGGTTTAGCTGCATTTCCTATCAGTTTTTCGGATAGTTACCCCCATAAATAATATAGCGACCAGGTAGTAGAAAAAAAGTACTCTAACTCTAAACATTTGTGTTAAAAAAAAAAAAAAAAAAAACCTCTTGGTATCAACACAATATTTATAAACAATTCATTGGCAAAGATAATAAAATTACTATATTATTAAACTAAAAAAATCTTATTTTTATGACAATATTATTAAAATAATTCATATTTTAATTTACGTTAATGATTATACAAATAAGAATTAACCCACGGGCTGGAATTAGGAAAAAAATTCAATTTTGAACTACTTATCAAAAGGCCGTCCCGTCAACTTCATGTTTGTTGATTTACGCTATTATCAGTACAGTAATAGAAAAAAAAAGTTTTAAAAAATGCACAACAAAAGCAAGTAAAATGCATGTGATAAATACAACCCAATATAAATACCAATACACACATGCGATATTATTGGAATTACATATTTTCCCGTTCGTTTAAATATTATTCCCGCTCTAACTTATTTTTTGTCGTGAAACTAGATGTTTGTCTCTTAATTATTAAATTCGCTGCTTATAATACCTATTTTGTCTGAGCCACCCACTTAAAATGATACTTTTTTAACTAAAAACAAACTAATTCAAATTTGAGAAGCCAAATTTAGTCAAGAAAAATATTAGATATTCGATTATTTATTTAATACTTAATTGGATGAGGCTAAAGTACAGAGATCCCTCTGACTGATTCTGTTTCGTTGATTTACCTTCTAATTTGGAATGTTAATTTCAGAAAATGAATTTTTGGTGAAATAAACTTCTAAGAAATATTAGCTAAGGAAAGGACCGAAGATGTAACAATAGCCAGCCAAAGAGATGAATGATTAGAGGAAATCGGGGCGACGTCTAGTTATAAAATAATAATTACCAATTATCAGTACTGTACCAATTATTAATTATTGTACATAAACAATGTATGCATTAATATAAGGGGATCTTAATACTGAAAAAAATATTCCTATTTAACTTAACAAAGTCGTAAGACAATAATTGGCTAGTAGATGTCATTAAAATATTACAATGTAGAGATTTCTTGTGTGCACAGAGAATGATGATTATTATATTTAATAGTTTATTAAAATTAATTATTCGTCTATATTATTCTTCGAACATGAAAAACAACCATTTTAAATACCAACATAATATTGTAACATTAAACATAATTATGCATAAAGTATTAGGTATATACCAAAAGTCCACAGGCCCCCTTCAAATGGTTAATAATCGTGTTATAAGAAAATTACTGGTTACAATATAAATTTCCAAAATTTAACCGATTAATAAATTTAAATATTATTTATTGGAAATTTTGGCATTTATGAAAAATGGTAATTTGAATAATTTCATCTACTTTTAAGAGACATTAAATGAATTGTATCAACTCCTTCTTTAGACCAAAAATCAACGGAACAATTCCTAGGACAAAAAAAAAAGAAGAAAACTTCCAGAGACCTCACAGAAGGTTTTACACGCGCTTGTATATGCAAAAAACAAGTTTTTCAGCTATTCCAACATTTATTTAAAAATCAACCATAACAATAACATTAAAAGAAAGGTTTAAATAAATAAATTTCGTATACAACATCAATATAAGTATGAATTTTTCAGTAATTCATGAATTCAAAAAGGGCTTTTAAGTTTTGATTGTACCTCAAGTACCACAAGACTGAGGCACTAATTGACGGCTATATGGACCTAATTTCTTGACCGAACTCTTTCATGGCCCCTTTATACAGTAAGTTCACTTAAACCAATAAGGAATCAATGCCTTTCTCATTGGGAAACCCTATTCTACAACATTTTCGAATATACTGCAAATCTAAAATTTTTTATTGAAATTTGAGAGCTACATTCAAGTGGCTAACTGTAAAATTGTGCAAATAACTGTTACTGATATGCGGCAGAACTTTTAAACTGAAATATCTAAAAAGTGCTCTGCATTTCAATAGAAACAGAGACAAATTTAGAAGGGGGTGAGTTGTTTTATTATTTTCGTCACTTTCTGTAGGTTTTTTTTTTCAAAAATGTCTATTTTACGCATCTTTCAAGTTTTATATGCTAATATTACGATTTTACTTAAATCTTTAGGGAATACCGATAGGCAAAATTAATATTGTTTATTTGAATAAGATTCAAGTTTTGAAACTTTCAACCATTAGGAGGTGACCCTTCACAGGAGATGACCTTTCAAATTTCTAAATTTACGGTTGATTATGACACTGAAACTCATAATTACCACTAATCATAAATTTAATTTAATACATAATTCTTTTCCTTAGTAGGTCTACTTACTTAATATCCTGTCTTCAATATTGTTATAATAATTAATTAATTAATTTAATTATTAAATAAATAAATAAGAGAAGCTAAATGCAAGTAACTAACTATATATAGATATATATGTAGGATGTGACATCAAGTTAGCGTGGAACCACTACGAATTTAGTAATAGAATAAAAGAAATATTTTGCAGGGCTAAATTTAACAACGATTTAGTGAATAATCCATGCCTGGACGTGTGTGAGTAAAGTTTTTTATCAGGTTTGTATAGAATGGAATATTATTTAATACAAATGGTAACATTAAAGCACAAACCTGATAGTAAGTATTCAAGGCAATTTAGCTAGCAGAAAGTATACTATTTAGATAGCAAGGAACATTCTTCTAAATTGTGATTCCAGTACAATGAAGGAGGCAGAAGTAGTGATAAAACAACAAGATTTATTGTTAAAATAGCAGCAAGTGTGGTAAACAGAAATTAAATAAATAAAAACAAAATACACAGCAACAGAGAGGGCGTAGTAATTATTAGAGGAGTGACAGACCAAGGTGCATCAACGATGGTTGGCAGTGGTTCAAACAGTCGGACGATCCTTTGTATGTCGTCTGGGAACAAAGGAGGACGCCACTTCCGTACTCCCCTGAACAACAGTACCATTGTTTTTTTTTTCTCTTTGTGATATACACTAGATTTAAACCGTCCACCAAAATACTCAAAACATTATTTTGGTTATTTAGATATGTCTGGTTTATGATTTAAAAAAAAATATATATAAAGCAGTAATTTCCTGTTGTTGAAGACATGAAAACTCCTATGGAATGCCGAATTATTCCATAATTTCATTCATATTAGACTTTATAAAGACTAGAATTTATTAGTGCACTGCCGGCCTCCGGGCAATGTTCACTAGTTAGACAACACTGCCTCATCACAGTAAAGGCTCCTAAAAAGAGAAAATCTCCGAGTGACTGGAACACCGAGTGTAAATCCAGCATGTTTGTTATTTAGCCAATCCGTTCCCTTTTCATTCATATAACATAGGTCAGACACATTTTTCTTTCACTTTTCATCAAAACACCTTTTCTTTTCTGATTCTTACTTGGAAGAAGATTTAGAGGACTGCTTTAAATGCAATCATATTCGTACCTCCGTTAATTTAATAACATTAAATTTCATTGGTAAAATCAACAGCCATTCAGTAAGAGAAAATCAAAATAATGTAAATTACTGCTCATATAATAAATCTACCAAAATACTTTCCTTTCTTAGTATTAGCATATAAACTGTACGGAAACTAAATTGATCAGCATTTTTTGTTAAAGTTCTGCAAATTAAAAAAAAAATAATTAGTGCGATCTCCCTAAACTTGAATTTAGGCTTTAGAAAGTAAACATTCAGTTTAACTATTTAACCTCTGGAAAATACAAGGTACCCACTGAAAAACTGAAGAGTTTAATAAAGTCATAACTTGTTCATTTTCAATCTTTTTTATGTACTTAATTCGTAGCTTATAGAGCATCCCTTGGAGATTAAAATGGCTGCGTATGATGTCCAGCATTAAGTAAAACTCATTGAGTTTTTCTATTCCAGTCAAAGATAAATTAATAAAACTAAGAGAAAATAACGGCAACATTTTAACTGAATGTGTGATAGAACCGCAATAGGCTCAATTTAAAAACTCCTTTAACATTAATTTTTCTCGAATAAAGTTTCAAATAATATTGTTAGGACTATGTTTATTTATTTAAAATAAAAGTTCTAAAACATCAAAGTTCTAAGAACCATATTCAAGAAATTCGAGAAAACTTTCAACAAATTCATATTTACTGTCGACGACAGATTTTGATCGAAAACTAAGTTCTTGGATTCCATGGTGATTCCTAAATAAAATATCAATATTGAGCTTCTAGTGATATTTGAGTGATCTGCTCTCTCACATTCTCCGTTCTCGCTCACTCACAAACTCATCTGCACAAAATAAAATCTTTTCCTCTTATTGTTTACAGAAATCTGAGTTTAGGAAGTAAAGTATTTGAAGTAGTTAGCACTAATTAATTTTTTAACTGCTAATTAGACTCCGAGAAAAAGTGCTGATCCATTGAGTACTTGCATCTTTATTAGAAATTACCAGTTTTGTTTTAAACCAGACATATCTAGATAATCATAAAATGAATTACTTACATATGTATGTTATCTCCTGTATATAAACATTATTTTGTGTTTTATGTGATAAGCACCAAAGTGTGTTGAACAAGGTAAACAAATCGAATAAAATCATGTTTATGGTAACAATATAGAGAACTTAATAAATATTAAAAATATGTTTAAAAATAATAAAACACCAGTGTGTGTGTGTGCAAAAGTGAGTGCAATTAACTTTATTTATAAAATTAAATACACAAAACTGTGTGATTTACAGTCAGGAATAAAAATTGTAATGCAAGTTGGACTTGTCCATTGTTTTAAAAAGATTGTATCAATACAAAAAGTAAAAATTATAATAAAAAAAAGTTGAAAATATTTTCACATCCTTACATAAACAAATAAATAATTATCAGATAATAAACACAATTATTTAATGTAACATTGAGAAAATGTATATATTGAACGAAAAAAATGCACAATGAAACTTTAACAAAATAAAAATATAAAAAAAATTTAGATACTGCACACTTACCTTCTATGTGGTGATGGTAATGGTTCATTATCGCTGAGTTCGAGATCAGAGTCAACATGTATCCTATCCCCCCAGGTCGCTTTCAAATATGATACACGTCTTGTAGTTCGTTCATCTTCAGATCCTGAAAAAAAAAAAATATATATCTGTTTCAATTTTTAATAGATAAACAAACTATTTTATATGTGTGAGATACAATATCTCTGGATACATTCGCTGTTGTACTCGCCAGTCACTCTATAGCATCTTAAAATTTAGGTCCTAGAATTGATAGGATTCTAGGCGTGGATGTTAGGCTGAACATGGTTAAGCTTGAATGGGTGTTTTTCCCACTTTGAAACCAAATTTTCAAATCTTTTTTAATATAGATTCAGCGAGTAGGACTTGGGAAGAACGAGGAACTCTCGAATGCTCAGGACAAGTGTTACTTGCAAGTTATTGTGGTTGGGTCCGCAGAGGTGTAAAAAGCATCCAGAGATATTTTCCGTGATGTCCTGCTTCATTTGGTGATCATCGACCGGTTTCGGGCGTTCGCCCATCATGAGGATGTTTTGATGAAACAGTGCGATAACACAGACTTGCACACTAGTGTATAAAATGATTTTGCTTTGTATAAAATGATAAAATGTTATCGCACTGTTTTATCAAAACATCTAATGATAGGCGAACGCCCGAAACCGGTCGATGATCACAAAATGAAGCAGGCTATCACGGAAAATATCTCTGTTACTTGCAAGCGTTGTCTGTAATCACTGAAATTGTTTTTCAAAAATACAGAATCGCAATCACTTTCGTATTGTCTCTGGTATTAAGGTCTATAGTGCGATTATATCAAAAGATATTGATATAGGGGGAAACTGCCTAAAAACAAATTGCGAACTTTTGTTTCTCTCACTTGTGTGTCTATATCTGAACACTGTAAATAGTCTTAGTGTTCGATTTTGCAGAAATGTGAGATCTAGGACCTCACGCGTTGGTCTAGTGGCTAGCGCACTCGCCTTTCGTGCGAGAATTCAGGGTTCGATTCCCGTGAGGGCAAATCGGTGTTAACCCAGTATCGTGATGAAAAGTGGGAAGCTACAGTTGGTAGCGCCCTAGGTAGCGAAGGCCGGAACTAAAACGGCGTGGGAACTGGGTTTGCTTACTACACGCCTCCCTATACAAATCGCCCTTCATGGGCTGTTGCGCCATAGGGAAAAAGAAAGTGAGATCTAGAGTTGGCTTGTGTGTTTACGCAAAACCCAAGAAGCTGGATCAACTAGCTACTAGATTCCTTATGTGTATTTTTTTTTGGTCGGAGAATTGATAGTTGTAAACGTTATTCTTAATGTAAGGCTGGGGTATCATCACATTGGCTGATATACACTTAGAAATGACATCCCTAGAAGCATCAGAATATCTCTAGTAATTAATATAAACCTAACGAACATACCTTGATCTTCAAGCGAAGGTTTACTTCTCCTGACGACCGAGTCCAACCCGGGGGAACTTTCCTGAGGAGATTTAGTCTCTGAATCTGGTGTTCCTAATGGGCTCGGGCTTCCTGCTATAAATACATAAATAAATAAATAATTTTAAATAAATATCTATACAACTTTTTACTATTTTCTATTTAAGAATTTATGTAATAATAAACGAGAAAAATAAGTTTGCAATTACTATATGTTTTCAAAAGGAAAATATTGTTTTTTGCTTTGCTTTTGTAGTTTTCAAAACTTTTTGGTTTGCACAAGGTAAAAAGAAATCTCGAACTTAATTATGTCACAATATTTCCCTACATATTAGTATCAAATGATTAATATATTAATTATTAGACAAAACTTGGATCTTTTTAAACAAAATACATTTTATATATAAAATCATAAAAAATAAATCAATATGAAGATATATACAGATTAACAAATACATGCATGACAAAGACAAGTGATAGACAATTTAAGCAGAATTGCACAAAGAAGCTTTTACATAGGAAAAAAAAGTGTGAGTTTTTTTGACTTTACTTTTAATAAATTCTACTCACCAAATTTGATCACAGTTTGGAATGAGGTGTAGTTAGAATGTAGAACAAAGGAAATGCACTCACAATTTCACTGAAGGATTCAAGTATTTATACTTCATATATTATTAGGTTTTTTCTGAACACTTTTAATTAATAATTTTTTATGGCTAAGAAGTATAAAGAAATTTTAAAGATAAATAAAAATTTGATATTAAACCGACTGCTTTTAAATTTATAAACAAAATGAAGACTTTTGTCTATTAAGAACTGCGCACATTTTTATTCCTTTTATGAGAATAGATTTCTCTTGATTGGTATTAACATTCTAGTTAAGCAAGATAGATTAGACAGGACAGAGAGCCTTGGAAGTATGGAGTTTTAATAACAGGGAACTCCATGAGTAGGAGGAAAGAGTAGTTGCCAAGGGTATATACCAGGTTAAACCTAGGATTGATGTCTGATAAGCCTGAGGGAAGTTAGCCACAGTCTTTTGACAGAGATAAATACTATAACTATATGCTCTGTTGAAATCTTAAGACGAAGATTATTATGATTTCAATATCATCATCGTTAAAATATTATCATCAGACGTTAAAGCTGCTCTTCTATCTATCAGATCAATTTTAAGACTGCCTGAAAAATCCGGACGAAACTAGGGTGCTAAAACTAAGAAGTTTCTAGTTTTTCTTGCGTGGACACAAAGGGGATTATCAAAGCAACATTTGCAAACATGGACCTGCTAGGTTTTAGCCTTTATAGGTTTTACCAGGAATAAAAGGAAACTGCACGAGCTGTTTAATGATGTGGCTGCAGGTTTTTGACACTTTGGAGGAGAAAAATCAACCCTTCCAAGCTCCACGCGGAGACTCTACAACGCTTAAGATTGATCAAAGCTGATTAGTTAGTTAGATTAGTCCAACCCTCAGTTAACCTCATTTTTTTTTGTTTTAACCTCATTATAATCACATTATAACTGTTATTCTCAGATGTTGTAAATTATTAAAAACCTTGTAACTATAGGCAACTTAAAAAGCGACTAAGAGAAAATATGATCATATATCAAGTCTGGGAAAGTAAGCTCATTCTTGAAATGGAACAAGAAGCTCCTCAAAAAAATTCCTCAAGATATCGTGGACATCTTTAACGAATGATGTATCTGTTGAAAATGTGGCTGGGTTCGCAATGCTGGATAAAATAATGAATTATGTATCTGTTAGATGTTGGAATCCCCAGCCTATCGAAGCACACATTCACTACACAATGGATCTATAGGATAGAATATTAGGGTAAGGAGGTCACTTGAATTTTCTTCTAAATTTTCTGTCTGGGTACAAACCCAGACACTATAGGGAGTCCAGTTATGATGTTCTATAAACGATCATAATGGATTTGATCTTATAGCCATTCTTTATTACTTAGGGATGAATAGCGACGATTATTCAATAATCTTCTCTACTGTAAAAAAAAAAAAAAAAAAAATCAACTAAAATTAACACATTCATCATGGGCTGATTATTTAGTTTGATAAACAGAGGTGAAATGATGAATATAGATTCAAGCTTATAGAAATCGGAGGTTCCTAAAAGAGCGGATGAATAAGAAAAGATCCTCTACGGGATCAATTAGAAATCAGATACATAATTAGTTGCTGATATAAGCTGTTCTCGAGTTAAACATCCAAACTTCAGATGGGATTCCTTAGACCAGAAGAGGAAAATAAAAATCTTTAGGAAGTCCTTAAGATGTTTGGAAATACTACCTGAGACAATTGTATATGCTAAAATTTATAAAGAAAAATAAATTAAGCATTTCCGGGTACATGCCCTGAATACATTTTCTTCCAAGAATTCAGACTGTGTCCGCAGTGCTGGAAAAATACCGAGATTTCTTCTATAATAACCTGCTTCATTTTCTGATCATCGACCGGTTTCGGGCGTCCGAATGTCCTTGATAAATCGTGTGATATTATAGGCTTGCAAAGAGCAAAATCAGATTACACCCTTTGAATGATTGTGTCACGCGATATATGATGTCACGCTATTTATTATGATACGGAAAGCTCGAAACCAGTCGATGATCAAAAAATGAAACAGGCTATTACGGAAAAAACAATGCTAACTATATATACAATCATCTATTGAAAAATATCGATTTAAAAACAATTTTCTGCTACAGTTATAGTTGAGTGATAGGTCCTTAAAAACGTAAATGAAAAGCAAATCATCAATACTAAAACCCCTTAAAAATGGAGTTTTTCATAGAACTGTTTTTCAAAATCTTGTAGAATTCACTTGGTATTAAAGCTTAACGAAAAACTAACAAAATTAAGAAAGAACAAGTAGTTAGAAAACATAAGGTTAAGGTTATGGATTACACATAATTAATTCTATTAGGTTAAAAACAAAATAAAAAAAGGTGATAAACTGTATGATTTAGTTTCATAGTTTTCAATACAAGCGGAAGCAAAGATTCTGCCTTGGTTAAAAATGTTCTGCGTGTTATAAAAAGCAGACATGTTAAAAACTGGTTATTTATGGTATGTGTTTTATTTTAATAAAATTAAGATGCTTATTGACTTAGCAGTATTTAATTTTAGTAAGCTATATTTTTAAGCTTAAATCAACTTATTTATCTATTTAGGTTATCACACTTTCACCAGCAGTTTTTTTCTCTAAGGGAGTGGATCGATTTCAAGTTCTACTGTCAAAAAGCATCGAGGACACAGTAATTATTTCAATTTTCGGTAAGACTTAATTAAGCTCTCATATTATATTTACATTATTCATTAATTTCTTCACGCCCTAAGCTCCATTTATAACAAAAAGTAAAATCTTCAAGTATCTGCTCGGGTCACAATGTATCTTCCCATATTTCTAATTCTCAAAGTACGAATAAAAACATTCTTTCATGATGTTAGAAAAGTTGCTAAGTCAATATAACATCCTTGTGAAATCTGTAGATTAAATGTGGCATAAACATTAAATCGATGCAGTGTTCCGAGGTTTCAAAATATATTAAAAGGTGTACTGAATTAGTTATTTTTTAAAATCTCTGTATAAGTTCCTTTCTAACTAATTCCTTTAATGTAGAAAATTTAAGGGTAAGTTTATTTATCCTCAATTGACGCGATAGTGAGAGAACTATAAAATACTCCTACTTTGTTAAGGTTTCTGATGAACCTTAGAAACAAAATATCACGCTTATCCACCGCCCAGATGAAACCAATCAAATTGCCTTCGATCCAATGTCTTGTGGAGACGCGCCTCAACTGGTCTCAGTGCTAGGCTGAAGAATATGTTTTCTTCCACTCCGCATGATACCACCTGGACATATGTGACCAATCAGACTAGGAAGGCATTACTCCTAATTGATCTAATATACTCCCGTCTTGAAGGTATTTTTAATGATCGTACATGTATGTACCTGCCCGTTCGGACACGTGGCTTACTTACGTTAGAACACCCCTTACTAAGAAGACACCGCATTGGGTGCCAATATGCAAAAAACACACCCTCTCTAATCCTGCGACAATCGAGGCGCCTTTCTAGATGGGTCAAATATGGTGACGAGGTGTGATACACATCCCAAATGACGGTTTCTGTGAACTGCAATATAACTGGAAATTGCAGTTCAATTGTTAACGCTAGATAAGATTCAGCGTGGGCTAGCCCAAAGTGCTCTAGTAACCCTCAACAAAAAAATAATCTTATAAGGACACGGAGGTTATGAAAGTTATTAAGATCCCTGTCTTCTAGCATGCCTTGTTGGTTAAGTCATAATCGCAAGGAAACTTTTGGGGATCCTTCGCTCAAAAATCCTAGGTTATCTTATAATTCTGTCAATATTCCTGTTGAGAAAATATACGTACTGCAATTAGATTACCAATTTACGTTTCAGTTCTATCAGATCGTGGTTATTCAATGGTGAATTTCCAACAGAAAAAGCATTTTAAACAAAGGACATTCTAAGCCGAATATATTACATTTTCAAAATTGAAATAAGCAATTTAGTTTATTTACGAACACCACATAAGACCCTTCTGACACATAACCACAAAAGGTAGCCGAAACATAAACTATACTAATTAACAATTCTGCCTATGCCACAAAATAATAATTAGTAACAAGAAGGTTATAAATAAAAGACGAAGGAAAAAAATAAAGACAGACGTAGGTAAACAAGACGATACAAAGTTTTTGTAAGATTCATTTTAGTACCATTCGTTTGGTATATAATTTGTTTTGTTTAATTTTTTGCTGTTTTGTGTGTTAATGGTTCACCTCTGTTGTTGTGCAGCCGAACAGCTGGTCTGTTTGTGGTCACCAGATCTAGCCTATTTGGTCTTTCTGGCTTTTTCATCGGTGATGGGGCTTCCACCTTGATTCTAGGTGCTTGATGCGCCTCTTTCCTTTTATCAGTTCCCGCCTCATCCTCTGTGCAGCTGGTGTAGTATTTTTTCTTTTTCTTCTTTTCATCCGTGGAGGATATTTGCGCTTAAAATCAGTATCGCTTTTGATCGTTACAATGTTTAAGGCGAGTTATTGTTTTTAGGACTAGAATGAATTTTATAGGCAGTAAGAATAAAAATAAATAATACAACAATTACGTATCATATTTCATACTGTTTCATTTGTGAAATATTCTGGAATAAAATCAAAATAAAGGAAATAATTAGCTTATTTTTGGATTATGTATTCCTATGATATTTAGGCAGACGAAGTGTTTACCAAGAAAATACTAGGGTATAGTACAGTAGATTTGTTACGCAGCCCATAACTTCTACAATATCGTGGTCCGATATGGGAGCTTTAGTATTTTAGGGTAGGTCGCATGCAGAGCAGAGTATTTGCTGTAATTATTTAACTATGTCTTATATGAACTATATTTGAAGGATATAATTAGGATCTGATCTAACACTATTATTGTGATTAAATAATATTAAAGAAATACAGGCTTTTAAGGTACTAAGATCGATTTTAACAGAACTTAGTTGTTCATGTCAAACACGCATTGCTCCTCGTTCTGAATACTAGTGCTGCTATGTATCAATTGGCTCAATAAGTCGTCATTACTTAAAATAATAATAATAACAATGTAACTAATACAGCGTTAAGAATCGTTAAGAATAGTTTTAAAGAAAAATATTATTAATTAATAATCTCTATTTCCTTTAGTTATCGAATAATCTACTACTTTTGTTATTGGTCAGTTTACACAATACGATCCAATTTTCTGTTTCAGAATGGAGAAATACAAGAGTTGCAAAGACACAGAAACAAAATGAAGCTTGGGTTCCTATAAAAGAAATGTTTACTACTGACAAAGATCACCCAAAGGTACTACAAAAAATTGTACTAACATACCCTAAGACCCATCTTAAAAAATAAATAAATAAAGCGAGTGAGAGGCTTAATCTTCTGGAATGCGAACCGCTTTGAAAGACTTAAAATAATTCTGTATTTATTACGTGATTTCTTGCTGACCACTAGATGATTCCCAGGTGAGACCACTCCTGGATCTATTCCCTCTACAATTTCATTAGGTTTTGGGGCTTTTATTGTTTCACTAACATTTATAACCAATCTCTATTCATAAGTGTCATTATTTAAAAAAGTTGTTAACTGCTAGTATAAAGCAAATTACTTTACACAATTTTGAACAATCGACATAAACACAATGACAATTATGTTTATAACCCGTCACAGAGATACTTAATGAGTAATCCCGTATATCTGACGACAGACAATATGGGTTCGTTTTCCAATGAATATGGGTTCGTTACCCACATAGATCTACATTAGAAACACCATATGCATTAGCAATGACAAATCAATGAACCTTAAAAAACAGTAAAATATTTACACAACCACCGGCGAATTAACAAAATAGCTGCCAAAAATACGCGTGATAATTACCAAGTGCTTAATGCAAATGAAGTTTATCAACTCTGCTCTCTGGGTAGGAAGTAATAAAATAAAAAAAAACATTAAAAAGCTTTAATCTTTGCATAAAGTTAGTTAGCTTGCAATTTGAATAAAGTTACCACTGTTATTTCTAATTTTATCCATATTAAAAAAAAAAAAAAATTCTCCGATAAAAGGAGCTGTAATAAAATAAAGGCACATATAAAAAAAATTAACATATAAGAAATATACAACCAAGCGAAAAAATTAAAAAAATAAAAATTAACAATATATCATTGCAGTATATATTCATCTACATGTGCTTTGGTGCTATAAAAATAAATAATAAAATTTCCAAAAAAATGGGATGCTAAAAATGAATTTCATCACTCACCAAAGTTCCCAATAACAAGCATTTTAAAAGTTAATAAAAAAAAAACTTCTCGCTAATTTGAAAAAGTATACTAAAGCTTAATCGACTTAATTTTCAGAAGTGTACCTTAAAAATAAATTGCTATATTACAAAAAATAAGCAACAGTTTGTGAACAGTTGCAAACAAAAACAAAAATCAAGAAAAACAAAGTGCTATTAATAGAAAGCTATTTCTTTTCGGATAGATAGATATAATTTTTTTAAAGAAATATATTCTTTTGTTTACTAAAGAGAAAATAATATTTTTTGAAAGAATACCTTGCTGGGGTAGTGATTGTTGATGATGTACATGATGATGTGAGACTGGTTTATTTACAGCAGCTAGATATGAATCTTGACGTACAGCTTTATGCCTTTGCTGTGGTGGATCACTGCTAACGCTACGCGGTGACATTCGACCAACTGGTATTGTTTCCACGGAATTCGATCTTGGTCGACCAATTGTTGGTGCCTTTGTTTCGGCCGCTAAATGTATTTATGGGAAAATAAAGGAATAATTTTTAAAAATAATTACGATGATATGATTAATTTTCAATAGGATCTAGGAGAATTTAAATAACGATGAAATTAAGTGATCATATGCTTCGAACTCAGAAATATTTTATTGATCAATTATAATAAGCTTCATTATAATGGGCTCATTAAAATAGAATATAGACAAATCAAACTATCAAACTATTGAGCAGAATTATAGGATCTTTAGGTTATTAATTTCTGTAAAATGAATGGTCCGCAAATAACACTACTATTAGGGATATCAGTATTTATTTACAATCGTAATCAGGTATTAATTAATAATACTCTTCTTTTCTCTCCCTAATGAAACACTTTCAATTTTGCAATTTTGTTCAAATGAAGAAAAGTGGCTTCCTTGTAATAAATAATATGAGAAGTAAATTTGAATTCTGGATTAAAATGATGTGTTGGAGTGGTTTAAAAGGTTTTCTGAAGGAGATTTTAATTTGTTGCCTGACTGGTCAAATGTTCGAAAATACTGCATAAAATTATATATATAGTCAGGGAATTTGGGCATCGCATGTGCGCTATTTCATGAAAACAAAGGGCAAAGGATCACAATATGCAATTCGCTTCTAACAGGGTAGGTGAAAAAACTGTAACCAGAAATGAGAAACTGATTCTTCAATCTAATTTAAATCAGACCGAGTAATTGTTGTTATTCGATCAAATCTTAAATATTTATGGCAGGACTCCGCTAAAATAAGTCATTTCTGAATGGTGAAAATCAAAGAAACAATACAGCGGAGCTTTGATGTCAACAATTAGACAGACTGAATTAAACAATTAAAACAACCGAATTAGTTAAAACCTGAATCAAGAAATAGAAAGAGTATCAATCATACTAGTGTGAAAATTATTTTACAACATGACAACGCGAGGGAAAACATGAAGCTGCTGAATTGGAAGGTTCTGATACACACCCACCTTTTACTCCCCAGAGTAGTAGATATAGCGCCTACTGGCAGTCATTTGTTTTTTTTTTATAGCATTCACTTTCAGGTAGATAGTTTAAGAACAATGTAAAGATTCGAAATTATCTGGCAATTTCTGCAGTGCAATGTCTCCACTTTTCTAGAAAGGAGACAGATTTGCAGCGATGCGTTAGTGGTGCCAAAAAAGAAGTTTTGAATTGCAGTTAGAAAATACTTGATCGGTTATGGTTACCCCAAACGAGTTTCTAATATCATCGAAGTACAATTATATAAAAACTAACGCATTTTTTAGTTGCGCTGCAGCTGGTTTCAAGAAAGACTACTTCCAGGGTTTAAACAGGAAGTTGCACTAAAAAGATGTTATCGCAATATCTCGTTAATGAAACTTAATTTTAGAATCTGAAGGCTAAAGACATTTCAGTATTTAAATTTTTAAATATTGTAATATTTCCCTAAAAAAGATTGGAGTAACGTACCGCGTTCGTTAAAACTCCCTAATCCCGTTAAATTTTAATGGAGTATATAAGAAGTAGTCTCGCAAAACATCTTTATTTACATTAGTATTAGTACAGTTGCAGAACAAAACAGAGACTGGGAACTCCGTCGTAAGTAATCGCAAGTTCCCAAATAAAAATCGTCTATTCTTGAAGTGTTACACCAGAGATCTATTTTTTTATTAGTTAAGTTTATGAGGACTGAAGATGAACATCTGTTAATTTTTTTCTCTTCATCATATTTTAAAAATGAACTTTTTATTATATACAATGAAAACCAACGTAATGCTTCGCTCAATTAAACCTACTCACATTTATTTTTGGAAAAAAAAATTATTAGTCAATTCAACCTAAATCAAATTAACAATTTCTTTTCTTAATGCGCATATACAATAGGATAGTAATAGCTTCCATAAGATTTATCTGGAAGTTTATTAATTAAAAGTACTAAACTATTATCTCCTACCATAAAGTACTAAAATTCTGAAAATATTTACCAGAAGTATCATGATAATCCTTCGGAGGATCACAGTGTAGTTTGGTACTGCCGACTGGAATTATCCTGTTGCCAGATATAGGTGTAGGTGACAGAGAACCTGCACGAAATTTGTCATTAAATAAAAATATAATAGGAAAACTACAGAAAAAACAGTACATCAGAATCTAGACATCAGTATAGCCTCCTTCGGCTAGAGGCGGTATGACACCTGAGTGGTTAGAGACGCGAACTACAAAGCTGATGTGTATTGGGGTACTAGGTTCAATTCCCGGCCTAGGCATGGATTTTATTTGCTGCATTAGCATGAGCTATAATTATTTATAAGGAAGTTTGCCATCCGCCTCCATCTACCACACCGTAGGTGAACATAAAGCCCTCCTGAAAATTTGGGCATTATATGCTACTAGGCTGGTTCGACTAACTCCTAGATAACAAGTGGAAGCCTAGACCTACTAAGGTCGGCTTACTCCGTAGATATAGATCGATTTATCGAAATGTTTTAATATTTTTAATATTACACAATTACATTTGCTTCCGTCTGAATATAACCATAGATCGACTAAGGTCAAGTCAGGCAGAAGCGCATTCACTATATTTTTTCGGCTATAGGTTGCCCATTTTGGGAAATTTTAAAAATAAGAAATGGAGGAAACTCAAAATGGTATTAATTTGATATTAGAAAGGAGTATGTGGGATGTAGCAAATAAGCAATACGTTAATAAAAAAAACTAATAGTTGTGGTTATGAAAACAATCACTTTATTTATCAGTGCTCAAAAACTAAAGGAAGTATTTAAAACTATCTTTAACATGTCAAGTATCACATATGTTAGTTTATTAAAAAGTAAAAAGCTAAACCGTCTTGTTTCCTGTAACTAGTGTTATCTTTGCTTTTTATTAATATTAATTGCTGATAAAATACTTTTCTACGCAACAATTCTACAAAGGAAAAAATCAGCAATTTCACTTTTTTTATAATATATTACGATATAAAAAAAAAAATCAAACTTAAAAGAATTTGAAACAGCAAAAAAAAAACGAAAATTTCTTCGTCTACAATACAGCTACTCCGACTGACGTTATTAAAGCCATGGAGGAACTGTACAAAATATTATATGCCGAAAACAACAACATACGTACCTGATGTTGGCGTCTCCAAAGACCGACTTTCCCTCTGATGCCTCCAATCGGCGGCTCGACTTTCAAATTCCCTTCGCCGAACGGCAACATTTGGTGCACCTCTTTTTGTAGCTAATCTAGCCAATTCACTCCTAACAACGTCAAAAAAATTTTGATTCCATACAGTTACAGTATTATTTTGAAAATGTGCAATCATTTTTGGAGATTTTTTTGTTTTCTTAATTCTTGATTTACGAAAACAATCAGTAAATGTTCTAGGAAATCGCATTTAGTATGCTTTTTAAATATTCATAATTTGATTGTTAAATAAGTTCAAATATAAAAAATAAATAAAAGGTGAAGTTAATCATTTTAAGGAAGACAATTCTACATTAAGAAAAAACATATTTATACATTGCCTAAACCAAACAAGACACAATAGTCTACCCAATCAGCGTACACTGATATTGTTTATGTTTACGAAAAAACGGAATTCCATATATTAATATCGCTAAAAATAAAAACAATGTTCTCTATCCATGAGCAAAATCATATAAAAAACAAAAATTATATCTATATTGTAAGAGTAATTCTACTGATAAGATTATGATGATTTAAAACCACTTTGCTGATAAAAAAAATTGTTTTTTTTAAGTATTACTTTTTTTTGTCTCTCTCTCTTAACGTTGTAGGAGAGAAAAAAATGTGTAATTTTCGAAATTGAATTTTTACCGGATATACAACTTTTTGAGGTCTCCTGGACTGTAAATATATTGTGCATGTGTTGTGTGCGAAGAAAGACGTAGTATAACTGAACTTGATTTTGTTCAAAATCCATCGTTTGGAAGTGCGGATTCACTGTTTTTTCTGTTTTGTTTTTGACATTTTCTCGAAAATGTCTATAACGGTTTACATTAACTTTGCATACTAATTATACACTTAAATGCCTGTTATGTAGTTTTGAGGGGGAGCAGCAAGGTTAAAAACTTTCCACTAAATCAATCTTCCCTGAAAATATGTTCATTTAAAGGGTTTTATGCAAAGTAAATACATCGGATCCGCCGGCTTTAAGAACATGGCAACGAAGGAATCCTGTATCAACCGAAACATTCATGCCCCCAGTTCACTTTGACATTATTTAGCAAAATATCAAGCTTGAACTTTTGCGATTTTTCAACTTTAAATTCTGTTGACCATTCCATTGCCGCAACAACCAGTTTTTAAAAACGCCATCTTTTTCATTACTTATACCTATCAATATGTATCTCTGGTGGTGAAAACTCAAGTTTGGAAAACTGATACCAATGCAATAATTCCTCACACAACAATAAAATGAAATAAAGCATCTAACAAGTATCACTTAACTATAACTTCTTAATTGCATGTTATCAAAAAATACCATACCGAGTTTTTTGTTTTTTTTTTGGAAAAACAAAATATAATATTATGCAAAATTTGTTCAGTGATAAGTCAAATTTTAAGATAATTTATTACATTTTTTATCTGTTTACTCTGTTTATTTTTATATACTGGAAATGTGCGATAAGTAAAATCTAATTTCAACTGTATTTATCAATTCTAGGAAGTTATTTTTTTGTCAAGACTAGGGATTAAAAGGGTAATTAAAAAAGTCGAACTTTTCTCTTATTTAACTAATAATCCATTATTGCACATGATTCCATAAGATTAGTGAAAAAACCGTTAATTCATGTTCAATATGTGGTTGATCCGAAATTTATGTAATTGAAAACTTCACAAACATAAGTATATAAAACCCCTCTCACAAAATAATTAAAGCATTTAACAATGATTACAGATATGGTGTTTCAGTAGGTAATAGATAAATGGACAACTATTTTCAAACTGTCAAATTAAGTGGTATAGTCATAATTGCTAATTTATAAATTCAATGATATATAAGGCAGTTAATATATGATTCTAATTCACAAAATTTAAACACGAGAACTTTTAGAAATAAGCTATCTACACTAACGCATGAATTACCTCAATTTTAGTAAGTTAAGCAAAGTATTTCACGTTTATTAACCCAAGTCTGTTACATAATCTTCATAAAGAGAGAAAAAAAAGCTTTGTTTAAATAAAATTAACATCCTTTTCTTTTATCATTTCCACACATCAAATTTACAGTTTTAAGCTTATGTTTAAAAAAAAAATTCATATACCTAATATAAACATAGGGTGACTAATAAATAACTCAACGATAGGTTATCACAAATTGAAATTAAAAAGAAAAACGTGGTGAATTTCAATGTTTTAACATGTCTAAACATGGACTTACATAAAATATAAGCAATAAATGTCCATTTAAATCCTGCAATTTAATCAGTAAACATGTCAACAGATAAAGCAACTACAGATAACTTGCAACAAACAATATAACATGATATCAGGTTATAACCTTCTTTGCCCATTTATCTGTTTTGCTAATGCTAATTCAAACAAATGGGGGCGGGAAAACGAAATGATTTCAATATTCATTAATTATTTTGGAAACTGATAACTATTTTTTAGAATAAATTATTATTATTATGCACGTCTTAATTTGTAAACCGTTTATTTTTAAGAAACTTTACGGGTCGATACTTTTTCTTTCTGATAAATACAGAATTGATATGTTCTTTAGAAGAACAAATCGGACCGAAAATTAGGTCACTAACAAATTAAGATTTACGAATCACTATGGTTTGGGTGGAATTTGAAGGAAAGGAAGAAGCTGAAAACTAGCAAAAGGAGCGTCGCAGGATATCAGCTTGGTTTGTGATATATATAATAAAAAAGCCCCCCCCCCCCCCCCCATAATATAAGTTTCATAGCGAAATAGCAAAAAATTTGGTAAATTACGTATCACAGAAAGATTTCTGGGAGGAACAGTAGCGTTTAAGTTTTCCTCTATAGTAACACTTAAGTACAATGTATGGTTCTACCACCTCTATAAATTAGAACCCATTCGAAGTATTGCTAGAATTCTAAATTTAAAGAAAATCGTTAACCACCGGAATGCGACTTCAAAGAATAAATGTTTGAATTTCCTGAAATTTTCTCGAAAACGAACTTAACGTTTTCTTTATCTTTAAACTTGGACTGCTAACTGCGCATATAAGAACGTATCACTTTTACTTAAAACATTATTAGATTTTTTTTTTTTTTTAATTTTTGCAGGATTTGTGTCGTTTCATTGCTTCAAAGTTCAAATGTTATTGTTTAGTTTCATTCATTTTAATGGCGCTGTCTTCTGGACCACAATGTAGTAACATTTAATGACTAAGTGGCAAGAGTCTAGTAATATGTAAGTCTATTATTACATAAGAAGTGAGAAAAAAAAGGCATAGGTTTAAAGAAACTTTGTCAATTTTGTATTTGTATTAACTACAGAAAAAGCAAGTCGTGTGAATGTTTCACACACACTGATTTCCATAATAGTAACTTTCCTAAGAAATGGAGGCAACAGCTGGCGTGCATTAATTTCTTAAAGAACTCTTCGTCTTTTGACAGTAATATTCGGCTTACTTCGGAACTGTTAAATTATTTTATCTTATTTAATTTATTCCTAACCCCAGTGAACAAATACATTGCGGTCAGAACCTAACCAAATTCTTGAAATTCACTGAGGTTAGAATCCAAATACGATTGGGTTTTCTGTATTCTTCTGCTTTTACATGTAAGCTTTAGGGGGGGAGAGTATGCACTGCGACCCTATGATCTATTGTGCTATGCTTCTTTGGTGCTTGGCTGGCCCCAGCACCCAAACAATGTGCCAAGCGAACCATCTACAAGACCTCCATCAGTTTAAGGTTTCTAAGGAATCCTAATAACCTGGCGGGCTCTAGGGAGGGTATATTCCCCTCCTCCACCTGGTAGGTAACTACCACCCAGATTTTCAAACCTTTTCTGAGGCAGCCTCACAGTCCGTTAGGAGATGTAATGGAGTTTCCTCCATCTCCCCACAGAATCTGCATGTGCTGTCATTTTCCAAACCTAGCTTCCTCAGTTGTCCCCTCTGAGTCGACAATGCCCTGTGAGGAAACCCGTAAGGACACGTAGTTTGTTCTTACTCAGGCCGATGCAAGCCTTCGATCTCCACTGGTTATAATTTCCCAGGCAGATCTTGGCATGCCGCGGTCCAGGGAGGGAGTTCCAGAGTTGAGACCTCCTTCCTAAGCACTTCCAAGAAAAACTGGCCGCTGATCCCACAAAAAGGTTCAGGTCATTGAAGCAGGGTTGCAGCACCTATCTTTGCCAGAGCGTCGGCCATCTCATTCCCTTCAATGCCAACATGCCCTGGCATTTGTATGTAACCTTCATTGACGGTTATTGTTATCACTGTTATTGATAAGGTTATTTATTGCTTGCTTTATTATTACTTTATCTGGCTACTAGTAAGAGGAAGTATTGCGATCGTGGCAAATTTTCGAAAATTTGCTTTTACCGATAATACATGTTTTGAGGTCCCTTGGATACGAAAAAAATATTTTTAGCTAATAGTATATGTGTGATACAAAATATCTCAAAAAAGGAAATCGCAAGAAGCTAAGTATTCCGCTTTGTTACTACCACCGTATCTGACCCGAACGTTTCGGGCAAAAATCCATCAACCGGAAGTAGGCTTCACTGAATGGTTTTTTTTTTAGTTTGTGCTATTTTCTCAAACACAGAAGTGTACTACCAGAAGGAAAAAACAGATTGACTCCACTAAGTAGTTTATGAAAATGGTCCAAGAACACATGGGAATGTCATACTAACTAGTTCTTTTTAAGACTGATGATCATTTGAAAGTTAATTGAGCACTAAGAAGAACAAATATGTATACAAACCTATATAAATGTATATTAGGTTGTAAGGAATGTGCCGATTCAAACTGCCGTGCTCTTTGCGAAACAAGTCTGAAACAAGGTGGCTGTGGTGTAGCGGACACATTCTGTGCAGTTGAATCTAATGAACACTGTTTGGACGGTGAATGTCTCTGGCCTCTTTCCTCTTGTATACGATCCAATCGGACAACAGCTGGTAAACTTTCCACTCCGCTCAGCGAAGCAGAACGTGTTTCTATTTTAGGTGCATTTGTTACAGCACCCCCGTAAACGAATCCTATAAAAACACAGTGATGAACAAGATTTACATAATTATATATATATATAAAATTCATTTTTTAATTATTTCAATTAAGTCTTAGTCTGTAGAAATAGCGGCATTTCTATTTGCAAGGGGCAGCTGGTCTCTGAGTAAATATAATAATACTCTGCTATGACAGGTGCCAATCTGTTGTGGAATGGTAACGAAGAGTGGTCTTTAATAGTGGTAAATAAAAAAAATATCAGTAGTAAAATAACAATAAGAATGAAGTAAATATCAAGGAAAACAATCAAGTCGGGGCGATTACATTGTGTGTAACGTTGATTTTCATTTCATGGCATAAACTATGAGTGTACCATACTTTTGGCACCTGTTCTGCCATACCAATGATAACACACTTACCACAAAATGGAACACTTGGTTTTTTTATTAGTAAATAACTTTATTGCAACAATCTGTATTTAATACAATAATAATATTTTGTAGTGATAATTTGTTACACTAACTTTTGATTTGGACTGATGTAAAAAATAAAAAAAAATTAAAAATCTTTTGATCACTTCCCAATTTTTCTCACTGCCTATATTTGTATTGTCTCCTTGGGCAATACTAAGGGTTCTGATACGGCGGGGCATCGATGCAATTAGGTTTTGAATGGTCTCTTGTCGACTGGCATCTAATTTTACTTTAGGACTGTTGATTACGAGCCCCTTAAGCATGCATGTCCCTATATTTTCTATAGGATTCATGTCCGGAGGACGTGCATGCCAATCGATAACATTTATAGAGAATTCCTTCAAGAAGCATGTGAGACATCTCTAGCTCTGTATGGTTTGACGTTATCATTGATTAGCAGGAAACTGTCCTTGAGTAATGGAGCGAACGGTGGAACTTCTTCAATATACCCAGCAGCGGTAATTGCGCTATTTTCAACAACAATTAACTCCGAACTATTTCCTTCCCCACACCATAATTGTAGGTCCTTGAAAAGAAGTACTTCCACTACAGTGAATAAAGCGTTCCCTCTGCCTTCATCATACATGAATTCGACCGTCTGAAGAAATCGCGATTTATGTGTGAAAAGAATAGGCTCCCATTGCTCTGCAGTCCAACGGAGATACCGAGTGGCAAAAGTTAACTTGCTTACACAATGATTCCTGGTTAGTACTGGCCGTATACTGGTCCTCTAGCATCAGACCTGCTTCTCGCAATCGGCTCCCCGAACTTGTAATAAGTTATCCCTGAGCTCTGTAGCTGTAAGAAACCGATCGCATAGAACTGAGAGCAAAAGAAATAGGTCGTCCTAATGTTTTGTGGCCCCTCTACGACCGCTTCGGATCTCTGACCGTATTCATTCTCCAGTTTCCCTAAAATGTACGATTACTCGACGAGCCGCAGAACGTGACACTAATCGAAAGTTAAATAAGAAGGGAATCAGAATTTCTTATATGAATTTTGTAAGGGTAGGAAGGGAATACCAATCCGTGGAATTTGACTGGACATAATATGAAGAGCATTAAATTTAGCATGGTGGATATTGGTCTTGTAGATATGTCAGCATTGATTTTTATTAAATTGTCTAAATCTCTCATCTCTTGTATTGTCCTCTCACCTGGTGAATGTTGTTGATGCCTCACCATAACCTCCTTTGGTAAAGCTTGAGGCACACTGGAAGCAGGAATGGCTGGAGGCCATATAGGTGGTGTGGTAATTCTTTGAGGAAGCCGACTAACAGTGCCGATAACATTGTCTATAGTGCTACTTCTAGCTGGACCAACAGAACCAGCACTGGAATGTAACGGCGATGTAGACGAAGAACTGCTTGCACTGCAGAGGAATTCCTCTTTTTGTCGAAGACTTTTCCGTAATCTAAAAAAAAGCATGTAAGGTAATATTAAATGGAAATTTTATAAAATTACATGTTTTAACAAATGAATTCCCTCAAAATTTCTTGCTATAAATGATCTCTTGCTGATTACATGATCGTACCTGGACATGACATTCTCATGATTATAACTATTGAAAGAGAGAGCGTTTAATGAATCCCAAAAAGCGTTATTTGTATAACCAGTACCGCCGCCAACTGGAGTTAAACAACCAGGTACAGTGGCCGCCACTTCTGGCAATGTATTCGCTCTGCCAGGTTGCTGTCTGGGAGCGGCTGCAGCTGCTTGTTCAGCATCACCATTGTCTAACGGCATTTTATCTGAAACAATAATTAGGTAATCAGATTGATTTGTGTCATATGGAATTATTCCAGAGAATTTAATCTATATTCTTAAATAGTTTTTAATATTGTTATATAATATAATGACAACAGTGCTATTAGTAATGCAATTGTATCAATACTTCAATAAAATCATGCAAATTCAACTATGATGAAACAAAATTCTGTAGAAATATAGGGGCTCTTGAAGTAAATGATTTCTAACTATTGATCTAACTCCACGAATCTCCAAAACAAAGTAAATAATCTATATAGAAAATATTATTAAATAGCTGTTTTTTTTAACGAAAATATTCTGGTTATTTCAATAAAATATATTATGTACTTAGTTTCTAATGACAAGCGGTAGCTTTAGCTTGAGCGGCCGAGCGCTTGAGAATAAACAAATAAAACTCGCTCTGTCGCTATTGGTCATACTAAACTGTGAAATTAAGCAAGATACAATAAACAAGGTAAGCAATACAAAATAAATTCCGATTTAGCATAGATACCATAAATCTACCATCGTCTACGATTGATGAATGTAACATTTATTTTGATGGAAAGTTGAAGAAACAAAGAAAGTGTTTCTTGAGAAAACATGTTGAATGCCTTCTTTCTGAGTAAGTTAGATTAGTTATGTTAGATTCATAGATTTTATTGAATGCATCCATGGTGTAATGTTGATTGGATTAGATAAAAACTTTCAACTACAATTCACTCTTAGTCTGAATTAAATTTAACGATATCATTAAAAGCACCTAGCTTTTATGCTGAAACAATAGAATAAACTTCACTCAGGCTATTGCAAGAGCACTTTTTTATGTTGTGGTGGTTGGTTCGCAGAGCTGGAAAGCATCAGAGACATTTTCCGTGGTAGCCTGCTGAGTGTGAAAACTAAGTTTGCTCTGTGCAAGTCTGTGTTGTCACACTGTCTGAAAAACGCATCCTGAGGATGGGCGAACGCCCGAAACCGGTCGATGACCACAAAATGAAGCAGGCTACCACGGAAAGTGTCTCTGATGCACTTTTTTATTTTTGGATTTTTTTCAATAAATTTTAGAATGCCCACAAAAAATTGGTCATATTATAGCAATTCCTTAAAACTTTATTAAATTATAAAAATGCGGAATCGGAAGTAATATTTTAATAACCAAAGGTTACTGATATTATCGTAATATTTTAATGCTGACGCATAAGGATATAAATGTGCAATTGTACACTTTTTTTTCTTATTCATCACTTGAACAATGATCGTCCATTTATTTAATAATGCAATTTTACAATAAAATTAATTAGTTTATTAAAAATTCACCTATATGTGGTGTAATTACAGGAGCTTGTACTGGCGGCAATGAAGGTATTGATCTTCTAGCTGGAGATCCTGAAGATTTTACAGCTTCACCAGAAATTCCTCCCCGATTTCTAGAGCTGGCTCTATTCGGGCGCTCGTTCGTTTCGGGGTTATGAGCGGTTCGACCAAAAAACTGAATAAAACAAAAAAAAAAAAGAATTTTTTTGATAAATAGTTAAATTAATGTTTATAGTTGCAGCAATATATCATGGAGGTCTTGTCAAAAAATTAAAATAGGGGCTTATATTTCAAATTTACGAGTCGTTCAAAAAGTAAAGAGACAAATGATATATGGTTCTATAATAGATAGTGATCTATAGTGAAGTATAGTGGATCTTACAATTTACCTATATTTCATCACAACCCATCTGTAGTTTTTTTTTATGAGGCAGAAAAACCTCTTTGTGCTGGAAGTGTAAGCCTGTTTTGCACAACTGTTTCACTTCTTGAAACTTGTGAGACATCACGTAATTACTCCTGGAGTGGACCGAACAAAAAGAAATCTGATGGTGCAAGATTGTGGGCTGTAAAGCAGAACTTGCCAGTCTTTATTTTCAATATTTTCAATGGCTGATGGCGAAATATGTGTACGAGAATAAATCTGGAGCATGAGTATACCATTTCTCTGCAAAGCACAATTTTTGTTTTGTTTTGGCCATCTGGGTAATTGATTGGTCTCGCGCACATTGTAAAGCTTATACCCTTGTTCGGCCACTTTAAAAAAAAAAAATTATCAACCCACTTGTAGAAGTTACAGCAAACTGCTTAAACATTCAGGAGTAAATTTCCGATCATCGCTTCAGAAACCTGAAAAATGAGCAAGGCACAGATTTCTAAAGTACTTGCCATCGTTGAATCGTCCACTCGTCTATTGTATACTAGGCCTTTTAATGCTGAACACAAAAAAGATAATACTAAGGGTGGTACTTAAACGTTTGTCACTTGGAGTATAATATGGAAATAATATCTGGAAAGGAGTTATAGTTTTTAACTTGCCTAACTACTTCTACAAAGTTGTATTTTGAAGCAATCTTAATTTCTAATTTGCAAGAAAAAAAATTGTGATCTTCTGTGTAGTTAACAAGTTTTTATATGCACTTGTAGTTAAAACTGGAGAATTTCCCCAAGGACTTTCTGGCAGAAATAGGATTAAGGTTGTTCTTCGACGGCTTAGCAAACAAGCTTTTTCTTTAAGCTATTATTTACAATAAAAGGATTTGACTTTTAGGTAGTACAAGGCAAAATTATAGAACTTGATACGTGGATTTAAAAACTGGGCAACTTTCGGGCTATGCTAACTTCATTTGTATGTTATCCTTGTTTTATGAAGTTGGAATTTCAGTTTAAACACACGTCAAACACTTTCAAAGCTGAAATTTTATTAATCCAGCCCTCCTCTTCGAAAAAGCTTATCCTTGGACAAATGCCGCCAGTTGCAACAATCTAAAAAATCATTCAAGAATGGGAATGTCCAATTAAAAGATCGACACTCACCATATAATATCAAAAAACCATAACTGATGCCTGGTGCTAGAGTTGGTTATATAAACAAGACAGCTTTTGAAGGCTGCTCTAAACACTTGAACTCAAGGTCAAGGAGATAACGAAGGTCTGAGGTAATGTACTAAAGCGTATAGAAGACACTAAGATTTGGGTTGGTCTTGCTAGAAGAAACAATTAGGGAAGTGAACGTTGGGGACAGCAGGTAGTTTATAGAAGTAAAATAGTTGGAGGGACTTGTTGAGAGTTATAATTGCGTGTCCACGAAAATAGCCTGCAGAAGGAGATGATGCAAGAACTGGGGAAAGTGAAAAGAAAATTCTAAAAACAATTCATTTGAAGAATGTCTTAGAAATGAGGAAATTCCATTTAAAACCAGTAATTTAGATGAAATAACTGCGACAAACAATTTATCATAAGAATCATAAATAACCTAAATGCACATCATTTCCATACATAATTGCTATTAACTATTGGTAAGGTTATAATCAACACAGAATGCGAAACATACTTAATATATTATGTGGTTGTGGTTTTTGATAATAATGGTATTTAAAGTGCAATATGATATTGTATTCAAAATTTAACTGCAAGGGCGTATATTAAAGAGTAATAATCATAATAAATACATATATATAAGGCACGTAATTCAGAGAGAGAGAAACAGACTGATCAAGAGAGATGACGGCGGCCTTTCACGATCTATCCTTCACATTCAGCGCACTATAGAATTAAAAAAAAAAAACACATTTAGTGAGAGGTAACTGAAGCGCTGAAATAGTGATGACTTGTATTGTTCGCTATTCGGTCAGATGCAAAAAACTTTTTCTTCTCTTGACACTTAATCTACTGTCAGTCACTGTTCTCTCTCTGTCCGCTAAGAAGCAGCGGATAATTTATCTGATTCATCTGGGGCCAATTTTTTTTTTTTTTTTAAGCCAGATGGTCTACAACTTCATTTCCGTTCACTCTGAAATACCCAGGGACCTAAGAAAAACTACTGCCCCGATGGTAAACGGTTCTGCCTCTTTACGAAACATTAACAATACTTTTAACCGATCCATGTGTGGGAATTTTGATGATTTTTTGAAAAGTCTGGTGTTGGAATATCTCTCGACATCAAGCCTAACAAGACTGTACATGTTGTAGACCGGTCAACTGTCTTTTTCTTTCCTAATCCCATGCTGAGATATTTCAAACCATAGATTTTTGAGATTAAAATTAATAATAAAATTACCAATTGTATGAGATCCTCCTCTTTAGGTACAACAATAAGACAGAGATAGTCGGGCGATTCTTGTATCATATGCACTACAGCTGAATATGTCTTATTGTGCACGGATTTGCCATTAACTCCTAGAAGACGGTCGCCAATATTTAGACCTGCTTTAGCCGCCCCACTGTCCGGAGTCACCGACTGTACAAATATTGTCTCCATCGGGCCGACGCACTCACCAACGTGACTGCCTCGTGGCTCCAAACTAGATAGTAACTATAATAAAATAAAAAAAATCATTAATATAATTCTAGGTATAATAGTCATTTAAAGTAAGAGAATGAAAAAATTATTTAGGAAGAAAGCGTGAGGCATTACAGTACATTAAATCCAGTAATACGAGTCAACAAATCCTCAAAGACTTGAGGTCACAGCCAGGGAATGCGTATTCTAATAAATTATGTTGCATTTATTCCTTGCAATATGCAGACGATCAAGGTTATTGGCTCGAGCTAGCTTAGTGCTTGGAAGTGGAAGTATTATAGTCATGTCAAATTGAGTTTCTCCAGAATTTCATTTTTTGAGGTCCCCTGAGTATGGAAAAAATGTTTCCAGCGTGTGATTGTGTGTGTGTGTGTGTGTTTTTTTTTAAATAAAATATCTCATGGCATATTCCATTTAGATACTACCACAGCAACTGACACGAACGTTGCGTACAAAATTCATAAACTGAGAGTGAGATTTGATTGAAGCTTTTTTATTTTGTTTTTTACGAATTTCTCGAAAAAAGCTTCCAAAAAGTTTCTACATACATAAATTACCTATCACTTTTATTTGATAATCTAGTGGTTTCTGAGAGATCAGTAGCGTTAAGCTTTCCTTTTTAAGTACCATTTCAGTACAATGTACGCTTTTAACACCATTAATATTCATTAGAAGCATTGGTAGATATCCAAATCTGAACAAACTTGATTAACCAGAAGTGCAACTTTATAGGTTTCTGAATTTTTTGGAATATTCTCGGGAACTAATGTAACGATTTCCATTAAAATTGCACAGATAAAAAAATGTATCACTTTTATTTGTATTTTTTTTTTTTTTAACTGATTTTAGGTAGTTTTCGGAATTCGTGGCGTTAAATTTCAAATTGCATGAGTTTGGTTCAAGGTTATATTTATATTTATATTAGGACGAATGAGTACAATTTGATGTTTGTTTAAAGAACAATTGTCATCTTATATATAACTAGTTAACCCGGCCAGGCTTCGCTGTGGCTCAGTCTGATTTTTAGGAAAGTAAACAGAAGTATTACAGTTAACTTCGATTCAGCAAGAAAACACATCGTTCAAATTAATACCCTACTTTACGTTGCTGTGCACTGAAAGGAAAGAAAGAAAAAATGTTTTTAACTGAAAGTCTTTTTTTATTGCAAAGCTAGTGAATGGACTACATTTTTTTGTCCGTTTTCTGCATAAACATAAAGATCAGATGGTTTACCGACTCTGGGGCATGCGACATATAATTGCCCATGAGAGAAGCATTCGTTTTCTAAATTCAAACCGCACACTTGCAAGGTTTGCCCTTGCGCTTTATTGATAGTCATAGCGAACGCAAGGCGTATTGGAAATTGAAGTCGTTTGAACTCGAACGGCATATCTGTCAGAATGAGTGGTATTCGTGGAAGTAGTACGCCTTCACCTTTATGAGGCCCAATGAGAATAAATTGTTGCTTAAATTAGATTATTCATCAATTTTTTAACTACTAATCGTGTTCCATTGCATAACTTTGGCTGATTGATGCTTCGGAGTAATATAATTGGCACACCAATTTTCAAATTTAGAATGTGAGGCGGTAATCCGGGAACATCGAGTGAATTAAGAAATTCCGTTGGAAAATTCACTACTTCACTTTGGTCCCCTACGGAGTCAATGAATTTGTATGCCACTGTTTCACCTGCGATTCTGTTTAGAAGATGTTCATATCGAGTACGTCGACATTTTTAGCAGCTAGAATGGCTCTTCCGCTAACCAAGCTGATTTTGATAATTTGTTTCGATGCTTTGGAATACCTTGTCTACTAATTCTTCTTTTGAATATACAATGTTGCAGAAATTAGATGGGAAGGTGTTTTTTCCCGTTTCTGGATTTGTAGGAGCAGTGCCATAACCGAGTTCGAGTAATTGTCTTGAAAATATGGCAGCTGTTGGATCGTTTTGAAGCTGAACTCTCATATACGTTGTTAAATGAATTTTTTTTACTGTGCTCCAAAGAGTTGAATATTTCAAGCAGCTGGTGTTGAGCGTATCACTGGAAGCGTTGCCTGACGTCACCGGATAATAACACCAATGCTTGGCAAATGGAAACTGATTATTTCGCAAGTCTCTCAATGTACGGTCTAATGCTTCCAATGACTTCTTATGAGCCATTGTACACTCATCCCATACAATAATTTTGCTCGCTTGAAAAACCTTTCCCATTCCTGATGTTTTGGAAATTTTCCATGTTGGGTTTTCTGTGAAGTGCATGTTTAGTGACAGTTTAAGAGCTGAATGCGCTGTTCTACCTCCTTCCATCAACGTAGCAGCAATACCTGAAGAAGCAAGCGCTAATGCAAAATGGCCGTTTGAACGGATTTTAGCTTGGAATTTCCCGTGGGAACTTTGAAATAGAGGGTTGTTATAAGTAGTTGAGAAAGAGGTTCAGAGAGCACGCCACCATCGCAATGCGTCTGAGTCTGTCTATTTCTGCCAACCTCGCGAAACGCTCGGAATTTCTTGTTTCCGTGGGAACTTCGGAGTAAAATGTACATATAAAGACTCTTATATAGAAATGCAACGTTGTGTAAAAATTTCAAGTCAATCCATCTTACTTTTCGAGTTTTGCGGCCACAAACATACGGATGCTGAATTTATATATATATATAGATTGTATCAAACAGTAGTAAGAGAAAGTCGTGTGAATGTTTCAAACAGAATTTTTTTAAGAAGTATTGTAAGAGAAAAAGAAAAAAAGAAGATACTTGTGGAGATTTGAACCTGTTACTCCAGCAAAAATTACGACTTCTCTGAGACAATCCAGACATAAGACCATTTGTTTTTGTCTGTAGCAACTTTCTGTGTGTGTGTGTGTGTGTTTCTGCGTGAATCTGTGTATAGTTTGTTATATATGTTTGTATGTCTGTCTGTAAGTAGTAAGTTGGTTTTTCCATTGCTCTCTCTACCAGTTCGTTATTCTAAAGGCACCAAACAACCGTGTAAATAAACAATAGTCCTTCTTCAAGTCTGTTCTCTACATAACATATAGTTACATTTTTGGTTTTAACAGCAAAATATTTACAAATGAAGAGTGTTTGATTTAAATGTAAACTTTAGCGTCTTTACAAAAAAAAAAAAAAAATCAGATTTGTATATATATATATATAGAGAGAGAGATTCGTTACTGTTAGGCTTCTAGTGTACACAAGCACTCACACACACAAAACACTCTGGTTTTTTGTATGTGTCATGATCAGCTGAAGTTAAGTGGTGTGTGTGCAAATGTTTTTTTTTTTTTTTTGCATACTTAGTAGATAATAGACATCGATACCAGCGCCCAATAAATCTTCAAACTACTCTTATACAATGAAACAACTTCCATACATACCGCATGCGCTGTATATATCAAAGCTGTTAAATATTCTTAAAAATTGGAAAAATTCATCACTAAATTTACCAGAGAGAGAGAGAGAGAGAGAGAGACGGAATGGGGAGCAGACTTGGAAGCAAATAATTACATCGACTAAATGTACACTAATATTCACTATTTATTTTCTTTGTTGCCAGAGCCACTACTACTGCCATCGAATTGAGTTTCCACCGGAAATACATGTTTTTAGTTCCAAAAAATGGCCGGAAGTGCGTACATGACTGAATTTTTTCTTTCTTCAGTTTTTCGCCATTATCTAGAAAACGGTTCCAATGATTTTCATTAAACTTTGTATACTTTCTATACACATAAATACCTATTTATTATTACTATTAATGATGGGTGCCCGAAGGCGCGGGGCCTAAGCCAATATGGACCTTATGCCCTCTGAAAAAAAAAAAAATCTACCCCAAAAGACTCCCCCAACAGTCTACCAATCTGGCTACAATATCCTAAAATATTCCTAAATTCCAATTTCCCCCAAACATTTCCTTGAGTAATCCTGCCCTCCCAAATATACGAAACCTAGTATTGGCGATGCGAAGATACTGACCTAATTAGTGGAACAACGTTTGCCCGGCTCCTCATCACAATTCTGATACATAGGACTAGACGTCCTGTCTATTAGGTGCAAATGACAGGCTACCCAGGCCTATCAGCATCATCAATTCAACGAGAGAAGATACTTCACGCCTCCCTAACTTATACCTTTTATAAATCTTTTAGCCTGGAAACAGCCCTCCAGTGTTTCTCCAATTCTCTTTTCCTCCATTGTTTGACTTCTCTGTCAAACAGCTTAGTGACGGCTAAAGTGCCACAAAATGACGTTGTGGATCCCACTATAAATGTCGGTGCTAACTGCATCGACATAAACATAATATTTTTATTTGTGACATTATTCCAAAAAAAAAGAAGAGACTTTATATAGTTCTGCAGAACTTATGGCATTAAATTTCAAGTGTAAGAAGGGCTTGATTCAATGTTAAGGCCCTTTCTGCTAGAACAACATGATCTTGACAATAATACTTCTTCAACTGTAGTAAATCAGTAAGAAGAATGACGTAAGACTTAGCTGAAGACTGAATCATCTATAGCGATTTTACCGGATAGATTTTTATGTTGTTTGGAATATACTCGAAAACGGTTACAACGATTATCTTTTAACTTAGAATATTGACAGGTAAACAGGTATCACTTTTATTTGAAACATGTTTCTGAATACATTGATTTTAGCAGGGTTTTTGGGGTCTGTCAGATAGTTTGACCCCAAAATTCGCACGAGCTTTGTTAGTTTGTGAGAATTTCATACCAGCTTTTTTTCTTCGAAGATATTTTTACTTTTTCTTTTTTTGGAGTAACAGCGCAAACGCAGAGATTCCCTGAAGAAATGACTGGCTCAGTAAACGACGACGTTTAGGACCAGTTGTAGAAATTAATACTTTCATAAGCATAGCTCAGTATAATATTAATAATGTGTTTTATTCATTTATTTAAATAAATAACGTTAAAACGTGATAGGAACACGAATGAGTCATTGTGCACAGACAGACAGACACACATACACACACACACACACACACACACACACACACACACCACACATTGGCCAGTATGCTGTAGACAGTGTGCACACGTTTTTTTTTTTTTTTTTGCACAAGGCGCACGCTCAAACACTAATACCATATATGGCACCAATTGCTGCTGCCTTTCTTTTAAAACCAAACTACAACACTCCATAACAAGACGAGAGACCACAACCACCAAACAACAACAACAACATTATGTCCACCACCAAACCAATACGTTAGTATAACTTTTTTTTTTTAATTCTCTTTTTTATTTTTACTTGATGCATATTTTTTTTTTTGTCTCCTTTCTAGTTTTCTGGTTTTGTACCTTGTCCATATTGTTTGTTTGTTTTTGTTTTTTTTCAAAGAACAGTGACAAACTGCAGCTGGACACCAAGTGCTCTCTGGTATATTGCGTGTAAAGTTCCATTTGTATTTATTGTATACACTATTTCTCATGTCCCATAGATAAAACGCGTCATACATCTAATTGTTTCAAGTTTACAAATCTGGTGTGAAATACACAGTCGACATTTTCTTACTGCTCTTTTCCCAAACTTGGAATCAAACCAAATATTAGTTGGCCGAACAGTGATGTAATCGAACACATACAAGCATTGATACCTTTACACGAGCGATTAGGGATTCCAAGGAAGCAATGCCAGCAACGAAGAACAAGGGATATAAAACGAATTGCAGCAGACAGATGTCATGGAAACCAGATTTCAGGATATCCACCGCACTTCAAGTGTCTCATGTCCTTTTATTCAGTCTAAGTGATTGGAGTCGGGAGTTAGAGTTTGCCTTTGTAAGTTAAAATTATAGGGCTGTGTAACGTTGTACATTTGGTCATATATATCATTAATATAGAATAAACTGTTGTGGTGGTTGGTTCCGCAGAGCTAGAAAGCATCAGAGACATTTTCCGTGGTAGCCTGCTTCATTTTGTGGTCATCGACCGGTTTCGGGCGTTCGCTCATCTTCAGGATGCGTTCTTCAGACAGTGTGCCAACACAGACTCGTACAGAGACTTAGTTTCACACTAACTGAGGTGTTTTTTAAATACTAAACTCTTAAACTAGGTAAAGGGATGTGGCCAGATGGGTGGGAAAACACGTGTTTGGGTTGTTAAAGGGCAAATTCCTTTCTTACAGTGGACGCGGGGGTCTAATGTTTAAACTCTGTTGTTGGAGGAGGAGTCTCCTCACACCTCAGTTAGTGTGAAACTAAGTCTCTGTACGAGTCTGTGTTGGCACACTGTCTGAAAAGCGCATCCTGAAGATGGGCGAACGCCCGAAACCGGTCGATGACCACAAAATGAAGCAGGCTTCCACGGAAAATGTCTCTGATGATAGAATAAACTGATTCGAAATCATTCAACAAATATCAACTTAATAACTGAATGATACCACCTAACAGAGCACCCAGAAAAGTTTAATAAAAATAAATACTTAATAAATATTAATAAAGTTATTTATTTTTATAAAGTTGAATTTTAATTTTATAAAACTGATATTAATCAAATTTAAAAAAAAAAATATCAAAAAATTATGAGATCTATCCAAAATGGTAGACAGCTGCCTCACAAATAGACAGATAGTAATGGCAGATAGATGGTACCGCTGTCTCTGTATATGTTGGAGTTGGGCCAAAATTCTAACGGAATTTTAACGATAAATGCAAATTGCAAAAGAAAGCTGGTCCCCATAGAAACGGAAAGACAGCTTGACAGACTGAGGAAGTTCTTTTTTATGCACATATTTGCATAATTAGCCCCCGCTCCGAGGCCACCTTGATATTTATGCATCTTCTAAACAAATACATTATTAATGACAACATATTATTTATTTTATTTTCAATTTTTTCAATTTTTCAAATTAGGAGAAATAATTATTTTTGTATTTTTCTAGGATAAAGTCAAAGTTCATTGGTCATGACAGATAACGGTTTATGTAAGTATAAATTTAGACTGGTTTCTATTAAAGGGGCGTTACCAGGAAGAAGTTATGCCAATATAAGGTAAAATATAACTTACACCGCTGCAGTTTAAAGTTAAGTGCAGAAAGACTTTGCAATCACTATAAACATACAATCAATTTAAGTATGCAATTTACAGACTTGGTTGAAACCATCAAACACAAATGAGAGATACATTTTTTACATTTGAGTTTTCAAGAAAATTGCAAAAAAAACCTGAAAAATGTGTTCTGTAAAATGGCACTTTTGGTCGACCAATTTGGATAAAAAATCTTAGTGTCTGGTCTCCTGATAAAGCTTAAACGAAACATCAAGTTTGAACTTACTGCGATTTAGTTGTTTTACTTTCACTCATTCCAGTAAGAGGAATCGTGTCAAATTTTCGAAATTGCGATTTCATCAGAAATACACGAATTCAGGCCCCGTGAGAACGAAACAAATGTTTTCGTAATAATCTGTGTATGCGTGTGTGTGTGTGTCTGCGTGTGTGAACAAATATCTCAAAAACAAAAAGTCGGAGGAAGCTCATAGTTGGTATTCCGTTTAGTGTACATCAGAGGATGTGAAGATTTTGGTCAAAATCCAATAATAGAATGTGCGACATTTATGAATGGTTGTTCAGAGTTTTTCGTGATTTTTCGTGAGCCGGCTCCAAAGATTTCCTTTAATCTTCGTATACTATTTATATGCCTAAAACTTAACAGTTTAATTTTCAAACATTTTTGCGGGTAAATCAATTTTTTTGGGTGTTCGTGGGGGAACAATAGCGTTAAGCTTTCCTATAATAAAGTACCACTTCAGGACAATCATTACCAATTGATCGAATAAAAACTTTAAGAAACCTGTTAACCAAAAATCCAACTCTATGGAATCCTTTTTAAACTGGAATGCTGGGTGCCCAGATAAAAATCTACCGTTTTTTGTAATATTTTTCAGAAAAAAAAGGAGATTTTATGTAATTATGTGGAAATGATTAGAAATATTATGTAGGGATGATGGTTCAATGTTATTGACGATCTCTTGTGGACTACAATGTAATCACTTCTACTATCTGCCAGAGTAGGTTCCTGCCCCACCATATCTATGTTGACCTGGGCCACAATATGAAAAAAATTTGAAGTTTAAAGAAAATTTGTAATATTAAATATTGATTTAATAACAGCTGTGAGAATTAGATTCTTTGGAGGGATTGGCTCTTCAGCCAGCGCTAC